>LUCH01000462.1:70412-109476 GCA_013368495.1 Paragonimus heterotremus
CTGTTCTTCACGTATCTGACCTTCTCTGGGCTAAATCAGCCGGTATAAAATGAAGCCAGTGAGTCACTTGGACGCAATTGAAATCAAACTGATGCCTCTGTGGTTCTCACATAGACTTCAGGCCATCATTTTAAAAACGGAAATGACTGTTGATAGGCACAAATCTCGCGAAAACTCTTCAGTCTCCCACATCGACTTGAAGAGTTTTGTCATTCCTGCTATTAACGTCTCGCCACCACCTCTGAAAGGAGAAGAAGAGAGGAGGTCTTGACCAGAAGCCTCATAATGCTTCAATAACTTCAGCTCCACGACCACTTCTGCTTCTGACGGAGGACCGTCTGGAATGCAACAACTGACCATTCGGGCCAGCTGAACTGCTCTACAAAATGTTCGGCGTACCTGTGAAGTCGGCGCGATTGACTTGTAGTAAGTAAACCAACTTCTCTACATATAGTCTCACTTAAACCAACTCGACGGCCAGTACAACCATAGATCAGGGAAAACAATCTTCTGCAATTCCCAGATAAAAAGTCTCTATCCATTTCATTCGATTGTTTGACCAAGTACCGCTCACGGTTTTTGTGCAAACTTTTAGTAAAATCGATTTTAAATTCTCGATGTCATCATCATATTCAGAACCAGTGGGATCGAACGAAGTTCGTTCATTAGGTTTATCGACATGCCAGAAATCCAGTTCTGTCACAAATGTAAAGGTTTTTCGGAACATGCCTGTTCACAGCATGCATTCATGACTTCGACAATTTGTTCCCAGTGTTTATTAGGATCCTTCATCTCACTCGAACTGGGCAACTCCTCCACCAACGCCTTTTGGTAAGCGTTCTTTACATCCTCATCCCTCGAATGCCAGTTAAGCACCTTGCATTTACGAGTGTGCGTCCTGTGGGCAAAACGGGCACGCACAACAGCATGGTCCGAGTCCAGGTAGTTGCTCCAAAAGGCACGACAGTCCTTAACAGCGTGGTGCCACCTGTAACTAACTGCTATATGATCCAACTGTGTCCACGGTTGGGAAGCACACGGTGGTGTCCAAGCAACACAATGCCTTTTCCTGTGTTGAAATGCGGTGCTCGAAATATACAGCCCATGGGATGTTTACAGTTGCAGCAGTCCTTCGTCATTATCAGCGTGTTGTGCCCTCACACGAAACATATCTCCTAGCCGTTTCTCACCCGGGGAAAGAGGTCCAAGTTGAGTATCAAAATCCCGCCGGCAGTATGATGATGTCTGAGTGTTTAGTTTGCCTCGGACGGTCAACGAGGGCGTCATAGAACGCATCTTTGTTAGCATCCGAACTGCTGTCCGTCGGAGCGTACGCCGAACTGCTGCACATACTGCTGAATCTCATCACCCTTAAGCTTACCCGATAAATCGATTAGCCTGATGAAGAACAAGAATGTGGTGTATTTAGCCTGAAGACGAATCACTGAAAACGAGCTTGTTCGTTACACAACATTTTTCAGTTGTATATCTTAAGCCAAGAAAATAACAAACCAACAAACCATCACGCACAATTTGATCTTGGCACACAGCAAATAATCGAGTCCTACTTATCATAATTATTCACTGTATATCGCAATCTACCGCCTCAATTGCTCAGTCAACGTTTGGTTTGTTTTCCGTCTGAGACCAGTTTGTAGTTGTCGGTTAAATTTGACTATAGCACTTTCAGACCTCCCCCGTCAGGTTTATCTCAAAAAATGACCTTCATGTGTTTTCAGTTCGACAAAAGACTTCGTGCCGATGAGCCCTACCTTACCCTTCTCATACTATAAACTTCCAAAACCCCAATTAATCTGACGCGTTCTTACATGTTTCTTCTTTGAACTATAAACCAAAGGAATTCATTTAATAATGCAACCTGCTCCAGTGAGCAAAACGTACTTACAGCAAAAGATGCAGTTGAAGCCAGTCCATTTTCGCGAAAGCGCTTACTTCGCGGAATAAGCTGACTTCGTTTTGCTGATGATTCAGTCCACGATTGATGAGTATGTGTGCTTGACATGGCGGTCCGTTAACTTCATATCCACGCGTTTTTGAATAAATGAGTGTTAGAAGTGGCAATACACCATTTATGTTTGTTGCTTAAACCAACCAACTGGCTAGTTCTTGGTGCATGTCACTTGGGCCCAATGATGCGGAATAGCAAATGACATTCCAACACAAGTGCTTTGATTCATGTGGACGCCATAATGTAAAGCCATCGCGTGGGCTCAACATTTCTAACTCAAACGATCTCGATTTTGGATCCATAAAGCAGTTCAATCGAGGTCAGTCGATAATTTATTCCGAAACTGAATTTGGATTATTTCATAGCTGTAGATGAAGACATTGCGTTTTTGCTTATTCAGCTATTTTTAAAAATGCCCCTTTTGCAAGGTTTAGTACAACCTGAAGCGGAAATGGCGCAGCTGTACTGAACAGCACTATCTGCGCTACATTTGTGGTTTCAAAACCGAGCGACCTGATACGGTAATGTTCATGGTTCTGATTTCCGTGACAACTGGAACGACATAATATATTAGAAAAGGCAACACAAAAGGTTACGACTCAGGGGCTTGCCTACTGTGAAGGCGGGTTTGTACAACCAGTGAACAGAGAAGAACAATGAGTGCCAGTGTTACCATAAGTTGATGGATGTCTGGAAACGAATGCACTCAAGCTCGCATACACCAACTGATGATAATGTGGCAGAATTTTATCATTCTGACAGCAAGTTTTGTCCGTCAGACATGGACGACAATTACTACTCTTACGACAAGTGAAATATGAGTGACTGAAGGTAGTTGAGTGTATAACCTGATGATCTGTAGCCTAAATAAAACCAAAAGGCGTTTCCGACAACAGTTATTGTAATATAAAATAACTGGTTCGCTTGGGGATAGTCGGTAATATTTGGGAATTTTAAGGATGACTTACTATTCTTGTCATGCATTCACAATGGTCGGCGGATATTTGCCTCAACTGACGGTATTTTTTCTACTGTAAGCGTAAGTAGTCGAGTTACAACTGGGAATGTATTAGAAACAGCTCTGTCGAACAGCAGATGTAGGCTGCGTTTCCAGGCCGGCTGTTGGCCGCAACCACAACGCATTTAGAATAAAAACTGTCACCAGTAGAAGTAGGCACACAAGAAGTTCACGCAATTTAACCAGCCACTATTCGCTACATTCTGCAAAGTAAATGCCGTAGATTATAGTGTCCGGGTGAAAAAGGTGGAAGCGGTTTGCCATAGGATCAAGCGGCAAAGTTCGTTACTATGTGCGTGTGTTGAAGAAAAGGTTTCACAGATTTCAAACATTATACAGTTGCGAACATTTCAGTAGAGAACACTGACCACGGACCAATAATTCCAAAAAATCTTATTTCATTAGTAAGTCACTGATCAGGTTATTGAAAATGAAAGTCTCCCAGTGATAGCCACCAGTAAAAGACGACGTCGATATCACGTTCAGCAGATCACAGAAGTGTGCAAATTATGCATTTGTTAAGCAGTTGAACGCATCCTCAGTTACATTACAATTAGATGCTGTCAAGTTGCATGTGCCACTTCCTACGGTGGAGTTCAGTCACCTATCACTGCAAATTGACAGAAAAGTAATACTGAACATCTGAATACAAACTAGCTCCTCGGTGGACACAAACCCTTTGCCGAGGTAACGAATTTAACTATGTACACGGGAACGCCCGACGAACAGCGATATTTTAGTTGGAGATAGAAGGAATTCGGTGTGTGCTGTGGTACTGGGTTTAGGACAGTTTGACGACAGCCGTTGGTGGCCAGTGGGAGAGATCGCAATGACTGGATTCAGTGTTTGTTCCTGGCCCTTCCAGCATTAAGCACGTGTTGTAGATTGTGACGTTCCAATGCGTAGACTTACGTTGGTAATCGCTGGGCTGCTTCTCCTCGGGGTGGTGATTGTGTTAACTTTCAAGTCTCGCACTGCGTGTTAACTTCTCAACCAGTGAAACTGCTTGTATGGCGAAGTTGGTGGACGTCTAAGAAATGCACTCGGTTTGACTGAACTATTAAGGCTTTAGTCTGCAAAGTACGTGCAGTTACTTCAGGTGCCGCTGTTCTGGAACTCGTAATGCAGTAGTTAAAGCATCAATTCATTCAGTACAATACTTGTTCGAAATTGACTGAGGCTCAGTGGCGTATCATCCGCTGGTTTTCTGCCCTCTTTCATGAAGATAAATTGTCGTCCTTCCCCGGGGCGTTCGAATGTGCATTCGTCCGTTCGCGCAGTTAAATCTCATCCTGGGAGCCTGTCGTTTAAAATTTCTCGGTTTGGTGTCTGATACTCCAAATTAGGTTGCAAAATTTCAGGGTAACGCGCCATTTGGGAAGATACCAAGAAACCGACAACCAGTCTCATTCAATGCGAAATACCTTATGATAACGAACCGTTGAATCAGTGATATGGAACAAATCGGATGGTCATGCAGCGGGTAATAATGGGCTGCTGTGTTCCTCGTAGACTCGTCCCATCAAACTGCTGCGTCTCACCATTTTCAGGGAACGTGAAACCATTGTTAGATTGTTTCTGTCATAGCGGTAAAATTTAACTGGCCTAATGAGTGTGTTCTGAGTGAATGACTGAAAATCATAAATCGTGCAATAATTTTCCAATCAACATTTCACATGACCTGAACACGTACTTGTATGTGACTGTAGTTAAAAGTAGGATCACAACCACAACGGGAGACAACTAAGGTCTTCATGATTTTTTTGGCCCGTAGCCAGGCGCTTGTCAATAAAGTGTCATTATTGTGACATGCTGTTTTATCTAGGAAGCTGAAACCCCAACATGGACTAGTTGTGATCTCACAAAATTAAGCTGTTAATTTTGACAGATATCGCCTCAGTAAATTGTAGGATTTGTCCCTGTCCAGTCCGAAATAAAACGCTGAATACGTTGTGACGTCCATCTTTCAGCTTGTATGTGGTAGGCTCATAGCATTGACAGATAATTAGTTTCAGAGCCTTATGTTTACTAATGCAGAAAGACCGACCGTTCGGGCTAACATCGACCTTGGATAGGGTTCACCGATCGAAGCACCTGAATTTTTTCGTACTCTCTCAGTAACGCTTACTGCAACCGCAGAAAAAATTACAATGCACATGGAATGCGACTTGATTAGTCTGGTTCATTTGAGTAAAGTGACATATATATAAAATGATTTCATTCAGGTACTGCTTTCAGTTTTCAGAAAAATTCTATCCTACGAAACCTAATTTCTTCTTTCGGATGTTCTCCTTTACCTCCCGGTATAATTATTTATATACAACCATTCCTTCCGTTGTTCCATTATTTCATGTTTAGCTGGAATTTTACGCAAAATGAACTTCTGTATTCTTGGAGTAACCACCTTTTATATAAATTATGAAGCCCGAAAAGTTTCCCATTAGCTTCAAGGTCGCTGTTTGCATTATTTTGTAACCTAAATACTCCAAAATAAGTGCCATCGATTTTTTAAAGATTCACCGTGTAAAACGTTGGAAACTCATCTCTCGAGGTGTAAAGAGCGTATTATTGACTTGACTTGACTTGACTGGCAAACACATGGCTCATAAATATCACCTCCAACAAAACTTTTTATCTGACCACTCTTACTGTACAAAGTATTTCCCCATTTTACTCCACACTATTCCTTGAAAACTGTATTCGATGCAGACTTTCTTGTTATCTGGAATAAAGGAGGTCAGCCCCAACTGGTTGATTGTAACTCATAAGCGGAAGTGTTTGGGCAATGGCATATGATAATTCGGTCGCGTCTAATGTGACGCCAGTGACGCAATGGTGAACACGGTTGCCTCGTGAAAGCGTGACTGAAGTTCCAGTTTCGGCCTTGGCAAGAATATGCACTACTGACGAGCATTAGTGGCAGCAAAACTCGAATCTAGTGATTCTTTTCGAAAGGGACCGACTGGAGTGTTCATGGGAATACGATAGCTGCGATCGACTATGGGTGATTTTTGACTTGTAATTAGAATATGCCTATAATTTCAAGTTGAACATCACCCACAATTGATCGCAGTTGTCGCATCCCCATAGATTTTCCAGTCGGCCCCTTTCGAAAAGAAGCACTAGACTCGAGTTTCGCTCTTATTATAGCTGGTCAGTAGTGCATATCATCGCCACTGCCGGGACTTGAACCACGGACACGCTGTTCATGAGGCAACGAGCTTTAATGGCAGCAAAACTCGAGTCTAGTGCTTCTTTTCGGAATGAACCGACTGGAAAAGTCTCTGGGGATGCGACAGCTGCCATCAATTGTGGGTGATGTTCAACTTGAAATTAACCAAATCCCCGATTACTCATTAGTAATGCCTGAGATTGACTGTTAATTTTTAGCCCCAGAACAACCTGTAACAACTCAGCAATTTGGATTGTTGTTATCGTTTTATCTTTTGACGCCGAAGAATCTTCATGATAGATGAATCGATCACAAAAATGATTGTACTCAACGTAGACCATACAGAGTAGATCAGCGTTTAGTTGTAGAAGCCATGGAAATTGCGAAAGCAGCAGTACATATGGACATGGTGGCTGGTCTTGAATCAATCTAGCTGATTCTCACCAATGTGCGAAAAAAATGGCAGGCTCAACAATTCAAAGTTGTGGTTCTCCTGTTCACATCCTTCAAAATCGTTTCACTATTTTGTTTCCGTTTCTGTCTTACTTTTCACTCGTCCCTGACTCACCTTAACTAGCTGTTCGAACCTAGTCGTGACCTCTGTCTATATACACTTCATTCATCACCTACTTCTTTCAAATTCATCCAGCTGCTCACGTCCAGACCACCTCAAATATCCCCGGATTTGTAAGTGACTTACCTAGACCAATAAATCTTCTGTGTCACGAGTGGAACGTTGCCAGTGAAATATGTTATCAAATGCTCCCAAGTGATTCTGAAACTTAACTTCGGGCAATTTATCAGTGCTCTCACAAACAGCGAAGAAACCCTAACCCTTTTTTATCCCCTTGGGAAAAAATGGGGAATCGCTTGTACAGGTCAGTAAAGGTTGGCCTAAATCAAAGTAATTACACAATCGAGTCATTCGTTAAGCAAAATGTCTAGAACATTAAGCTGGACTAAGTGTTCCATTGTTATATCAGTTTAATTATCTGGTGTTCAGGGTCATGGCTACGGACAGTTTTGTCCGTACTATGTTATCCCAGTGATGGTCAGAACCTCGTCTACGAATCTTGTGGGAAACAGAGCGTTTATCGTTGAACGACTGGTTTAGATTCAAACGAATAAGGCGTCGGGTTGAACCAGGGAGTGAAATGTGTTCATCTTGACGCTTGGATCAATTGACGACTACGAGGCCGAATGAAACGGAATATCGGAAAGCCTTCGTTGCCTGTACACAGTACCGGTTTCAGTAGACGTTCTTAACAGCACATTACAAGATAAGTTGAAAATTTCTCGAAAAATTGGACGATATGCAAGTAACATTGTAGAACAGTTTTTCCATATTAAGTGATACTTCTCCGAAGGAGACATAAAGGGACTATAGTAGGAAAGTGAAGCAGTGAAAAAGCTTCTGAGGAATGCTTTAAGTCTCAGGATTCTGCATTGCAAAATTTATTCCATGTGACTTTCAGCCCGATGTTGAAAGGTTTATGTACATGTACTAGGCAGAACAATAAGTTTTATTTTTGTGCCTACAATCTATGTCGAGAGTTATGTGAAAATGCATAGTTTGCCAGTGATATTAAGAGGCTTTGCTTTTGAACGTTGGTTCTACTTATTGCTTATATTCCGAATTTTGAACACCTCATATATGTCTCAATAAAAAAAATGAAGTCTTGGTATAATTATTTGAGGGAGTTCACAGTTGAGTTTTCACTTTAAATAATGGCTTTCAAATGCAACCAACACTAAGCTCAATCTAATCTCTTGGTAATTTATCAGGTATAATAGTGTACAAAGCGTGAATGAAATCGATTATGACTAGTAATCCTAATACATTGTGGATTCTTCTTAGCCGGTAACAACTTCCTACATCCCCTTGAAACCTGATGCAATGGTCCACCCTAGTCACTTACGTGACGCCCCAGTTTAACTTTCAAGTGTGAAAAATTTGAAACGTTCTACATAAGAACAGATATTATTTTTTTTGTTATAAAGGTAGCTAACCTGTACTTCAACTCCAACTGTCTCCAGGCCTTGTTCACATAACATTTTTCACAATTTACCTAATTTTTAAACTTTCAAAGTTACTTTTACTCTTACCATTCGTATTTCTTTCAGTCATGCAACTTATCACCAGATTTACATTACTTTTAAAAGATCATCTAACTACTGGCCTTTGGCCCATAGTTTCCATTGCAGATTCTTTATAAGAATCGGCTGATTTTAGTTTCAGGCCATCAGAAGTTATGCTGATTCCTACTTCTCATTGTCCATTGTGAATTGAAGGAGCGAAATCTATAAGTAACGATGGGCACTCGTACAAACTTGTATAGTGCGGTTAACTCGGACGACCACACAATCATCGCGAAGCGGGTATTACTATCAGACTTCCACCGTACACCTTCGTATTACCGGTGTATGTAAATTTACCACAAACCACTCAAGTCAGGGTTAGTGCACCGCCGTACATGTGTCACCATCACTATTGGATGGACAAAAATTCTACGCTGTCTTTTTAGTTGCAAATTATACTATCCACCCTGCCTATGCTACTACCTCGACTAGGCGGTCGGGCTTGTGTACTGTTTTGATCCGGCAAACTATGCTGACTAAGATTCCAGTCCTTCTAGGTGCAACATTGTCAGACAGGCCAAAGGGGAGCAGTTAGACGAAAACCAGTTACACTCATTGGATTGTATGTCGCACTACTGACCGTATAGGAGTGTTTAGTTAGTGAGGCACGATCCTGTGAGCATACAACAGAACTATTTTCCTACTTGCCGCATTGCTGTCTTCCGTATCAGGAAGAAGGGGGTTAGGAGAGGCACCCTCAAAGAACGAGCACTCCGATCGCAGAAGGGTTGACGGTGACCGCCGGCGTATTATCCAACACGGTCGAAAAATAACTGGTATCTCCCAAAAGCTCGATGTAGATTCGAGTACATCCACTGCGCGCAGCAGTGCTCAGAATGAAACATCAATGTCCGATTCATTGTGTCCTAGAGCTATGCAAGACCTTCGCTGCCAAGTGAGTCAGACTGTTTAGTCACTGGCTCCATCAAGTCAACCCCCTTCCGTGGCATAAACGACCGGGAAGTATCAGAAATAATCGTTCACTTGACGGTGACATTACTAACCGATCTCGACTTTCTCCTACTGTTTTACCCACTATTTCTCCTGCCTTCCATATGCCTTCGGGCGATAGTTGTTTTCTGAGGCCAAGAGTGGTGAACATTGGCGTCTTCAATGTCCGCACTGTCCAACAAGTCGGATAGCAAGCTGCTCTGTCTAGCACTTTCACGTCCGATGTGTGCTGTGTGTTGGAGATGCGAGTCTACAATTCTAGCACGGTTATCCATTCGAGCTCACCTCTACGTAACTGTCGATCCAAGCGCTTCTCCCTCAGGGTTTCTGGTGACGCTGAGGCTGAATCTCGCGGTCATGCTGGAGCGGGAATCGCACTGAGTCAAGAGCGGAGCAATACTTACTCGATTGGATCCAAGTGAACAATCGCTTGTGCACCATCAGACTCAATACATCGATAAAAGTCTGCCGATGCAAATCATAAAGGCGTTGTATATTCATTAAATCGGCGTGCGCTCCAACCGACAGCTGTTAGAATGCTACCAAAGATACGTTCTATGACACCCTCGTTGACCTTTTTGAAGTAAACTAAACACTCAGATATTATCATACTAGCGGGCGACTTTAATATCCAGCTTGGTCATTTTTCTCCAGCTGAGAAGCGGTTAGGAGGTACGTTTGGTGTCCGGGCACAACTCACTGATAATGGTGAAAGACTGCTGCAGCTGTGCGCATCTCACGGTCTGTATATTTCGAGCACTGCATTCCAACACAGAGGCAAGCACTGTTACTTGGAGACCACCGTGTGTTTCTCAGCCGTGGACACAGTTGGATCATATAGCAGATAGTTACAGGTGGCGCCACTCTGCTGAGGACTGTCATGCCGTTTGGAGCAACCACCTAGACTCGGACCATGTCGTTGTGCGTGTCCGTTTTGTTTTGTCATTTGCCCAGAGGACCTAAGCTCGCAAACGCAAGGTACTTAACTGGCATTCGAGGGATAAGAATGTAAAGAACGCTTATCAGAAGGCGTTGGTGGAGAAGTTGTCCAGTTCGAGTCAGATGAATGATCCTAATGAACACTGGGAACAAATCGCCAAAGCTATGAAAGCATGCTGTGAGCAGACATGTTCCGATGGAGCTGTTCATTTGCGACAGAACTGGATTTCCATCACGTCGATAAACCTTATAAACAAGCGTCGCTCAATCCCACCTGGATCTGAGTATGATGATGACGGTCGCTAACTTAAACGCAAGCTTACTAAAAGTTTGCGCAAAGACCGTGAGCATTACTTGGTCGAACAATCGAAAGAGATGGAAAAAGCCTTTTCATCTGGGAACAGCAGAAAGCTGTTTTCACTGATCCGTGGTTGTACTGGCCGTCGAATCAGTGTAAGTGAGACCATATATGAGAAAGTTGGTTCACTTATTACCAGTCAATCGCGTCTACTTGACAGATGGGCTGAACATTTTGAAGAACAGTTCAGTTGGCCACAGCCAGATCATGTGGACGATGGGACCCTAATGGTCAGCTGTTGCATTCCAGACGGTCCTCCGTCGGAAGCAGATGTTGTCCTGGAGCTCAAGTTATTGAAGCGTAATTAGGTTTCTGGTCAAGACCTCCTCTCTTCTTCTCTTTTCAAAGATGGTGGCGAGACGTTAATAGCAGAAATGGCAAAACTCCTCCAGACGATGTCGCTTAAAGGAAAGGTATATTATGCCTGTGTGCGTTCCATTTTGCTTTATGGTTCGGAAACGTTGCCTGTTCGCAAGGACGATATCATGAGGCTTTTTGTGTTTGACTATCGTTGTCTGCACCAATTGGCTCATATTCAGTGGAATGATCGTGTGAGGAATATGGCCGTTCGCCAGCGCGTATTCCGGAATGCTCGGGATGCACTCACGTTTCACAGTCTGCGATGGTTGGGTCACGTACTCCGTACGTCATCTGATCGTTTACCGTACCGGGCATTATATATTGAGACCACAAACAGTTGGGTGAGAGCACGTGGTGGTCAAGCAATAACGTGGTCACGAAATATGAAGACCTTGACTACTGTATTGAGCAAAGTGGATAGGTGTCGCCTGCCTGGATTGGGTCCTCTTGATCACTCAAACCGCTGGTTAGAAACGCTATCCGAGGTGGTGGTGTGTCGCAGTCAATGGCGTACCTGTATCCATTCCGTTTCTAGTTCTTCCGCTTAGTCTTCTTTCGATAATTGTTAACCTTCTTAGTAACTTTGTCTTCTAGGATATTCCCCATCACTGCTGAGGTGAACGGCTGCCCGAACCACAGTACCTTTTCGTCAGGCTCATGGCTGATATGTTGTTGTTGTTGATGATGATGATGATGATGATGATGATGGAATGGCACCCAACCATTCTGTCGTTTGCTTCAATTCCTAAGGTGGACAGGAGTGCCTTTGGCGGCTGGATTACGGTTTTCATATGGATTTTCTTATGTTCATCTCCTGGACTCGTTGATGTGTTTGCTAAACTTCTGTCTGCCTACACAGTGAGTAAACCATTCAATAAAAACTGTTTGCAGATTCACCGTCTACTCTTTACGATCTCCGTGGTGCGTTAGTAAAAGTTTGGGAAATCTTGGATTAGCCAGACTAATGTTTTCAATCAACCTGCTCTGCGCATTATTTATACTGGCAGACAAGTGATCGAGCAAGTCAGTAAGGCATTTTAAAAATGCTTCTGAACTAATAACGAACATCTACAGGAACATCAGAACGAAACGATGGAAAGATAAAAACGAGCAAATTTGAAATCTTTTTCATTCAGCTGGGCAGAAAAAAGACGCTTACACCAGTTTCACTTTAGATAATAGTTCTTTGGGATCAGAAGAAAATATACCTGCCATATAAGGCCTACTCACCGAAAAACTATCACCCAAAAATTGGGAATTAGTATAAATTTTAGGTGACTACATTCACTTTTCAACAAAAATCGATTAAATTCAAATAGCACAATACCTCGTAATATAGTTGGCTAGAACAAACTATGCCGGGCTGATCTATGACAACTGTCGTACATCTAAGGGTAGTATTGTGTTTTGCTAGCTGAAAAGGATATCCAGAGGATTTTGCTTTAAATGGTCAACGCATCAGCTGATTTTTCGCCATGCCAGTGAATATTTTAGTACTGTTTTCTATCACCAGACGTGTGCGCTTGAGCAAACGATGTATGGTAGATAGTATACCTGTGTTTCCATCCACTTCGGCGTTCCGAGCACATCTGGATGTCCAAACACTGTTTGCTTGACAATCGGATGAACTGGCTCAATGCATGGTATGTCGTTACACTCGGATTAAATCGAGTACTTTCGTGCAGGTTTTGAGCCTACTCGATCGATTGCTGTGTATTTAAAGAACAAATTGAGCGAATATATAAATTATTGATCGATGTTAACAAAAAGTGCGGGCTGGATCAGTTTTGGGTCACTCATTTTACTGTGGTTTGTGATAGGCATTTCATTAGTTGACGAAGCTTTTTATTTTTAAAGCAAAAATATTTCCATGATCGACCGGAAAATTAGCGTTGTCTTGTCACGACCAAAATCTAGAATGAAATTTAACTCATCACTCAGCGATTCACAGCTACTCTTTCAGAGCTGTACCCACACTTATAGTACATAATCTCCATTTTGTATCACAAACAGAATCGATCAACGAAAACACACCAGCTCTAATTCCACCATTTCTCGAAATGGAAGAAGTTCTCAAGTGATCACTTTTGGATATTTAAGCAAGTGAATCCAAGTTAGCCAGACGCCAATAACTGGTCTCATAGTTGACGGCATATTCAAAAGATTTCACTGATAACCTACATTTAGATTTCACCAATAACAGAAGAGAATGAACTTCACATGGGACATTCACATGCTTGTAAACGAGACCGAACCAAAACCTTTCGGTTGGTATTTAACATGTCATATGGACTTGAAATTAGCGTTTGTGATGAGTATCTTTTTGAGACAATTACAGAAGTATTAGAATCCTGACAGAGTTGTCCGTCGATAAACGAGTTCGGCCAATGAGTAAAAAATGCGTAGACTGTCGTGCAAGACCGAAAAGGTGTTGGCCTCTAAATCAGAGTGTACGAACTTCCGTAATGAGAGGTATTCCAGTGTGAATAATTGTGATGCACGGAATCGGTACTAACATAAAATGCTCCTTGGAATGAATATTATAGTAGTTGACCTCTGCTGGGTTGTGGTTTAGTCTAAATGACGGTCGAGTGGAGTGCATTATCCGAATGGTAGTTAGAATTTTATTATGTTCATATGAACAAGGGGTTATTTTCTGACAAAGCAGTGCTCCAGTACGTATTTTCGACCGAATAAGAATATTGATCTTTCTTGGTAGGCCAAATAAGTCAGGCTGTTTTTTTGTAGTTTAGAGCTAAATCTACTAGAACTTAAGCAATACCATATTCGCCTGACAGTCTTAAGTTTATCTTTGATCTACTACTCCTAGGTGGAGCTGAGGTCCACTTTGGAGCGGAGATTGAACAGTCGGAGTCCAGATCAGATCACCTCATTTATAAGGAGCCTATCTAAGTGAGACAAGGAACAAGAATAAGTAAGTGTTATCAGTTTCTTCCGAAAGATTGCATACCGTGTGGTGTGATGTCCTTGGCTGACTTGTTTAAAAATAAGAACAATGAGGTTTTGAACGACGAGAAGCAATCTCAAATAATTAGAACGCACTACTTTTCTCTATATCGGAATGCCATTGTTTAAATTATTGAGCAACATTTACGCGGCAATTTTGCTGCTCGATAAAGTGCACACACGTTATTGCTTCCCATGGCTTTAGTTCAATCAATCCAGCTGTTTTAATCGGAGGGGTTTCTGAATAATTTGTTACATACAACTTTTTGATAACAACTTCGCTGTAGCCATAGTCTGTAGTGCAGGTTGGCTGATTTTGTTCACCCTCAGTTTCGTTCGTAGCATTCTGTACATAAATTGACTAGCTGCATGTTTGCCCATGAGAGAACCACTGTGTTCAGTTTTACTACACCTGACCACAAGGTTTTATCCCAGTCATTCTGTAGGATTCCATTGTAAATTTGTGAGAGATACGAGAGTGCCTTGCCGATTTTCACAACCATGGCTTTGTGGTGAAACCCTGTTAAATTCTTCTCCTATCTAAACTAGAACAGAAAGAACGATATGAAAGGTGATAATTATAACAGTACTTTGACAGGAAGCATGCTGATTGAACAAGCTGTTGTCTCGTTATCTTTTCCCCCGTTCGTCAGCATCATTGTCATGTATTGGACCAAGCAGATTACCGTTTGTGCCGTTGATGTGAACCAATGGTATAAACTGCTTCATATAATGTTCATTTAACTCTATATGTCTGTGTTCTTGTACCATGAATTTTAGCAGCTTATTACAAAGAGCAGACCACTATCCCCTTCTGGTATTCGGTTGCTTGCTGAGCTTGACATTTAAGCTGCAAACGAAGTAACATTATTCATGAGGAATAAATTTGAACGTGTACAGTTAACCGCTGAAATCCATACTCACTGATCGTGTCACCTCGTCTGTTGCTGAAACGTTTGCAACCTTACCACCAAGCTCGGCTATCAGCGGAATACATAAACCATCAATTCGGGCTGAAAATAACATCTGTTCCCAGCAATTAGGTTTTCGTCGTGTTACTTTTGTAGGAAATTTGAATGTATGCAGGATTCCCAAGGCTAGTTTCTTATCTCAGGTATCCACGGAAATATGAACCAAACATGGCTTACTATTGCAAAATTGTTTGCAAAATATTAACTGCTCTTACGAAATTGTCAAGGAACGTGTACACTAAACCAGGTTTGTCTTGGAAACCCTCGTGATATGAGTCGACTGCACCAGCCTCTAAATCCCTGGTCCAACGTCCATCGCACTTGACAGCCACTTAAATGTAACTAATGTATGAATTATTCCGTGACCACATCCAGTCACAGGTACTACTCACAGTACGATGGAGGAACAAGTCGAAGATGCAAATTAGTCCACATTCTGTAGAATATTTCACAGTCGTCTCGAGTAGTGACCAAAGCCCATCGTCGTTGGAGTACAGACAGTGAGATAAACAAAATGAATTGACGAATAGAATACTTGAGACTCAACGCATCAAAGATGACGGTAGGGCGGAATCGCTAGCAAATGCGCGTACCACCTAAGTGCAAGGTTGGCTTGACTGTGATTTGGACTTAATACTTAGGGACGTTAGTTTTTGGCCAACTCGATGTAATTACGAACCGGACGATGAACGTCAAACTTCATTGAACGACTCTCCACTACACTGGGCTTACTGGCTTGTAGTGATAGCTTAGAGTCACAGCATTGAGGATGCTTGTTCGAACTCACTTTCAAACCAAGATTATCTTATCATTCCAAACAAAGCTTGTCTGGTCGTAATAGAGTGCCAGTTTTGGAATAATCACTGATGAATTATTCATGTGGCATTTGGAACCGTTGCATCTTTAGTCCGCACGACATGGTTATCTGTAATGAATTCTACTCGTCCATGTGAAAGAGGTAAAAACAAGTCATCCATAGGGCGTCGTTAATTTTTAACATTCTCCGGCGTCTCAGCTGGACTGCGCTCACAGGCCACCAAAGATGTATGTTTAAATGCGCTTAATCGGTCATGTGTAATGTGCGGTAAACTCAGCAACGCTCGACATATTCACATACTAAACACGTGAATCCGAATTCAACTCTATTTTTACACAATAATTTTCACTACCGGTGACCGGTAGGAAGAGCTAGATGTGGGTCTCTTGACTTACAGCATAGTATAACAACCGACAAGTTCAGTTTATTCCAAAAACCGGTAATAACTGTGAGTGGTACTTAAGTTTTAAACAGTTACTCTCCAAAGTTAACCATACGAGAGTTAAAAAATGGCGCCAATTTTTGGCCTATCATTTGACACTAACATGTATGTGTGATAAACAGCTATAAGATATTGTATGACCTTTGGGGCGTAACCTTGAGTTGTAGGGCTTATGGCTAAATACTCGTTGAACAAAATGCCCTAACACTAAAGTCAATGCGAGGGATAGGGTATAAACATGTGTCCAGTTAAAGACAATGGCGTTCATGTAAACTACACATTGTGTGAGGTTTGTTAGCATTTTTCAGCTGACGTCTTTAAGGAATTCCACTTTTCCGTCGAGTGTTATTTTGTTAACTATTCGGCGCTTGACTTTGCGCCCATGCATACTATAATTTTGACCATTCCTAACTTTGACTGCATCTTCAGATCAGGTTCAGGTCTGTCATCACTGGTTTAGATTAACGTGCATTTGTCAGCCAATTAAATAGTATCCACTGCTTGTTTTCAATAAACAAAACCAGGTTCTGAACCAACGGCACCTGAGAGCGTCAGTTTGAGAGTTGACAAATATCAATTCGAAAATGGTCCTGAAAAGATTAAATCTTTCAATTGTTCGTGGACTGTCACTTTTTTATTAACCACGGATCCACTAAATCACTGATTAGTTTGCCTCCTCTATCACACTTTTGACTCCATATTTCATTAAACTAACAATAATTATTTGCAACAGAATTGACCCACAGTTTGGTTTTGCAATTTCGGAAAGTTTGTAGCTGTCATCAGAATAATGTCGTACGACTTATCATTCAATCTCACAGGGCATTTGGGAAGGAAAAATGCCATATGCAGACCTCGAATATTGAGGAAGGAAGTTATAGCAAAACCGCCCACTTAGAAAAACTGGTGATATAACTCACGTCTAAATAGTATCCAAGTATTCGGTTCCAGGAAAAGAACAATATAAACATAACGTTCGATTTCATTCTGTTTAGCGCACTAACCGTTTACAGGTATACAATCGTGATAAACTACCTAATGAAAATAGATTGAAGCTGTGGCTGTCGAAAGTTTCGTTATGTTGCGTCGTTTGCCTATTGCACTGTTGTACTCTCCATTTGTTATCCCAGGTTTATGAGTAGAAGGATAATTGTTATGCCGTTTTTATCAGAAGGGGACCCGAAGTCTATGTGCTAATTACAGAGGCATCAGTTTGGTGTCAATTGCGTCCAAGTTACTCACTGGCCTTATTCTACGTCGGAAAATCGGGCCCAGAGAAGGTCAGACACGCGCAGAACAGACAGGATTCCGATCCGCTCGGAGGTGCATTGATCATATTTTTACCTCTTGGGACGTCGGTTCTGTTACAGAAAGCCGACAGTCGTGATCTTTCTGGACCGAAAGGCTGCTTTCGATTCAGTTGCTCGTAACGTTCTCTGGAGCTGTCTCCTTCGCAAGGGGGTACCAGAGAAATACGTGAATCTACTGCGAACACTGTATGCTCATTCTGCAAACAGGGTGAGAGTTTATGAACAACTGTCTTGGACGTTTACCACTTCTAGTGGTGTTCGTCGAAGGTGTCCGATTTTCCACATCCTGTTCAATTTTGTCATGGATGATAGTTTGGAAGGTGCTCTTGAGCATTCCAGTGAACTCGGTGTTCAGCCTCTTCCCGGCGCTAGATTGACCAATCTGGAGTATGCGGACGACATTTTCTCACTCAGCCCTTCTGCCGGAAACATGCAGATCATGCTGGACAGGTTGAGCGACCGAGTTGTTTTGTATGGAATGTGTTTCGCACCTTCAAGTTGCAAAATGCTGCTTCGTGACTGAGGCGCTTCAACCCCTACTTCCTTCATTGCATGTAATCCGCTTGGAACTGTGGACAGTTTCACCTACTTGGGTAGCACTATTTCGTCAGCCTGTAATATTGCTGATGAGATATCAGCTAGGATAGCGAAGACATGCGTTCCCTTTGCCCAAATGTGTAATCTCAGGGATAGTAACACGTTTCGGTTGTTGTTGAAAGGAGAGCTATCTAAGGCTTGTGTACGTTCCGTTTCGCCTTATGTTTCGGAAACGTGGCCTGTTCACAAAGAAGATATCAACAGACTTGCTGTGTTTGACCATCGGTGCCTCCACCAATTAGCCCACATCAAGTGGACTGATTGCGTGAGCAATGTTCCAATTCGTCGGCGCGTATTAGGGAACGCTTGGGATGCACGATCAATTGGTCCACTAATCACAGTACACAGCTTGCGATTGTTGGATCACGAACTCCGTATGTCATCTGATCATTTACCGTACCGAGCATTATATACTGAGACCACAAACGCTTGGGTGAGAGCAGGTGGTGGTCAAGCAACAACGTGGTCACGAAATATGAAGACCTTGACTGCTCCATTGAGCAAAGTGGGTAGGTGTCGCCTGCCTGAATGTGGTCCTCGTGATCACTCAAACCGCTGGTTAGAAACGCTATCCGAGATGACGATGTGTCGCAGTCAATGGCGTCCATGTATCCATACCATTTCTAGTTCTTCCGCATAGTCTTTTATTAACCTTCAAACTTCTTAGTAGGGGTTTCTTCTACGATTTTCCCCGTCACTGTTGAGGTGAGCGGCGGTCCGAGTCACAGTACCCTCTGGT
This sequence comes from Paragonimus heterotremus, assembly GCA_013368495.1. NCBI lineage: Eukaryota > Metazoa > Platyhelminthes > Trematoda > Plagiorchiida > Troglotrematidae > Paragonimus > Paragonimus heterotremus. The sequence continues at coordinate 89,162 of LUCH01000462.1, forward strand.
CAGTCTCATGGCTGTTATGATGATGTTGGTGAAGTCAAAAATAAATTTTCTGTTTATATCCACAGGGTTAGAGCGGACTTGATTTCATTGTTTTACATTCTGTCATTCGGTTGCCCCTGCAGTTTGTATCATGTCATGTTTCTCTTCGAGAATATCAGAAATAATGTCTTAAATTTTGGTACACTTCCCGCTATAACCTGATAATTTGAGGTCAAACAACTTTCAAAGATATTCAACAAGCCGTCTGGAGGTTAACATTTTTTAAACCTAATAAATCTTGAAATAACTTTGGATTGACATCTAGTTAGCCGATAGTGACTAATTCCATCCCATTTGATGAGATGAAATTACGAACTATCTTTGCTTTATCCTAGTGCTGATCAGATATTTACGTCAGACTTCCCGCCATCACATATGCAGTTATTTTCTGTTCACATGACTAGCCCAGCTCAAGCTTGAATATATCGCGTCATTCTCAGTTTTGGCTATGTGAAAACCACATTTTTGTCCACATGAACGACTGATTTATTTCAGACCTGTTTGAATGGTTTTTTCAGTTCGTTATTCTAATATTATTTTTTTTCAACTCATTTATACACCTGTCTGTTGTATATCTGGAAGTCTTGAGTGATTTTAAGATTTCTTCAGAGCCAAAACTGTCGAATTTATCAATAATGTCCATTATCTCTATTACACTATCATGCAATTAGTTAGGATTGAACCAAACTTGTGAAAGTTGTCTAATGTTTTCCACTGATAGAACACAAACACACTTTGGACATGCTATTCGTTTTTAGAATAGTTGCTAAATGTTTAGGTGACCACATGGAACAACATTCGAAATACTACAAACTCACCCAATTATGTGCTGCATAGATGGTGTCATAGTGAATCCAATGAAAAGTCCTCAACGTATTCTCTCGTTAACTGGCCATGTGCAAATCGATGGCCAGTCAGTTGTGTTGCTCAGATAAGTTAACTGTTGTTACAATCTACACCAAACTGTCAGAAGATGTAACAATGGAACGGGACGCTATTCGACCCCACGCTACTCGCGTAATCCGTTCTAATGCTTACTAGAGCAAGGATTGGCTGTCCTACAAATGATCCGTTATGCACGTGCCATTTTACCAAATAATTTCGATCGATCAGCTGATAGACTGCACCGCAGCGGTCACTGGCGGAGTGCTGATGGCTGCACGTGATATATGAATAGTCCACGACAATTTGAGTTTGATTACTTTGATCGAATGAATAATAGTCATTGATCGCAGGCCATGAACCTGATAGATTAGAACCAGTGTGCTTCTTTATAACTATACATTTATTGTGAATAACGAATCCATGAATTTCTTGTTACTAACAGCATGCACTGAATTAATCTGTGGGGTTGGGCATTTTACCGCCAAAGATGAAGAGCAAAATGTAAATGGAACTTGAAAGCACAAATGGATCATGTGTTATATATGTTTATTACGTCGTATTTTAAGGTCAGTGTGGTGCACACCACATACTGGTAAGATACATTTGTTGATCTATTCTAGCCACTGACACACCACGGGGATAGACACAAGTTAGTAAACCGTGATTTTTCCATTTTCTAGTCTAAGTAGAATTAGTGTACGTCCTATACAGTATCGGTCAGTATTGTTAACTGTTGGGTTCGTAGGCCACCACATTTCGAGATGTACGAATTTTTCGCGCCAACTCTCTGCAGTAAATTAATCAACGTTACTTAATTTAACATGTGGCAAATTACAACTTCAGTTATTTTATTGTAAGCTATAACAGATTTACTTACAGTTGGTTTGTTCTGTACCACGTGTACCAACCGTTATTGTTTTTACTTTGTCACCGGCCTGAAATGCGAGGATTCTTTGGGCCTAATCCTGTTTAATGTGTACTGGAGAAGAAGGCTAACAGTTACTCTCCTGAACTCGAAAGACTGTGCCCAAATTGAAGGCCACATGGATGAACATCTACAGAATACCCGAAGTTTCAATCCTTCAAACTGGTTACATAATTTTTAGGACAAACCTGTTCAGTCATGTTCACTCTTTTCGTTCTCTGTTCATGAATTTCCACCCGTTAAGTCAAGATAACAGTTGGAAATGACCGCATTCGTTGTCCGTAATCTCCGACAAATAGGCTCGCAAACTGCCATGGTGACCACCTTCTCGAGTCGGAAATAGCCGTTTCAGCATACATTCTTGGACATGTGCTTTCGTTCAGAAACTCGCTCCAGGATCTTAAAGTTGCTAGTCACACGAATTCCTTCTCAGGTCTCCCTTAATACTAAAGACGGATTTAGCGATCGAGCAGGAATGGGGATTGTACTGAGTTTGATCACCACCGGCTCGACTGAATCTCAGTGAATGGACGTCAGCCTGCCGTCAGACTTTGTAAGTCAGTCAAAGTCTATCCACGGAGATCAGATAAATACTGTGTTAATTACATGTGGTCAAACAGATAGTAGTTTGAATGCTCCCACGAACGCTTTATGAGCTGCTGTCTTCAACCTTCTGAAACGAACTGGAAATTCGGACATCGTTGTGCTTGCTGATAATATGAAAGCACAACGTGGTCGTCTCACCCTAAACAAGAAGCTTTTGGATAGTGTGTTCTGTATCCCTGCAGGACATACTTATAATAGAGGTTGGCTGTTAAAAGTATGCGTATCTCACGGACTCTATATATCTAGCAGTTTACTTCGACCCAAACAGCAGTAAGGCACAACTCATCCAAGGGAGAAGTGGTCATACTGCCATCAGCTATCATTGGTACAACCACACTAAATATTGTCGATCGTTTCGTGGAAACCACTATGGTTCAGATCATGTTTTTCTTACCCGCAATGTTTAATGTTAGCTCAGAGAGTACATTCATGATAATATAAAGTATTCTACCGAGCTCTTGACGACTGAATTATGTGAAACGCCCATCAAACAGCACTGACAGAAGGATTCCTTGGGTCACAATAGTAAGGTGATCCAGACGAGTATTAAAGAGAAATCTAACCTGCCACGCAAACATCCAACAAAAGGTTTCTTTCCAGATCAACACAGTGAACAGAACAGAAATAGCTGCTGAACTTATAAACAAACGTCGTTCGAGCCTGAGTTACTCTAAATACTATAAAACCAATGTGGATCGAAACACATTTCTCCAAAGTATCTGCGTAAACAACGTGAGGCCAACTTGTTGGATCAAGTCCGAGAGAGATGGAAAGAACACTGTAGTCAAATGAAAATTCAATATTGCTTCCTATGATTTGTGTTTACGTTGGCCGGCAACAAACTGTTAGTGAGATCGCGGTCGGATAAGGTGGCTCATTAGGCTATGAATTATCGCGACGACCTAAAAGCTAGTTGGTCACTTTGAAGAACAGTTCAACAGGCCAAAACCAGTTCATTCGGTTTTTAATGTTGAAGATTGTGTGGTTGGTTATGACATTTCAGGCGGTTCTCCGTTGGCAACCTAAATGATTTTGGAGCTCAAATTAATAAAACAATAATGCCTTGAAGAATACTACAAGTGCGTCCTACAATTCGTGCATGTTAGTGGTGATTACCATTTTCAAAATGACTGCAAGACACCAATGCGACAACCACAGAAAAATTGGATTTGTCTCGTTCGCATCCAACATACACTTTCCTTCACGCGCCGGCTTCTAAACCACAGAGGGAACCAAAATCAGAAGAGAACAAATAGGTTCTACACCTGGTTGTAGGTGTATTGATCATATTTCTTAGTACGCAACAGGCCAAAGAACAATGCACTTCTTTTTCTCAACTAACGGTTAAGGTTTTTTGAACTTATAGTCTGCTTTAGACTCAGTTGCACGACGTGCTCTCTTGGAACATCTCTGTCGGGCAGGAGTCTCAGTGAATTAGTTGTACACTCACCATGAATGGGTATTTGTAAGCAGTCATTCTGAGAGTTCTTCATTTCAAGTGACTTTCAACGAATGTGTCCGAGTTTCTCCTTCTTTTCTACTTTGTGACAAACGCTATCCCGGAGCCAGCATTTGAGAATTTTGAAAAGGAAGTTCTGTCAGGTAGTTAGCCAGCTGATGTTGAATGTATTGCTTAGAACTAAAGTGCTCAGAACATGCAAACCATTTTGAACCTCAAGTGGTATGCTTACTGTATATGTTTCGTACTTTACGTCTCCGAAATGCCCAGCGTCGTTGCAAGACTGGGTTTGAAGTACCCCTGTAGATAGACAACCTTTAGAACCACGGCGGTTTACGGCTAAAGTGCTACGAAGAGTCTTCTGTGTAAAAAACTGTTCGGTGATTTTACTGATTGCGAAGGATACACAAACGGTTGCTCTATTGCTAAGCTCACCCGTATTTGAGGGCTGCTTTCGTATGACCAGATTTTACAACAACGTAAGAGATGCTTTCGCTGGTGTACCAATAGAGGATCTAAGTTCTATCAGTGTGAACCTGGATCAACAGCAGACGGAAACACAAAAAGCCCCTGAAGTCGTCTGGGATGAAAAAATTGGTGACACGTCCTAAAGTGAGTAGCTCACAACGTCACACTACTATACGAAACAATTTGTCGTACGTAGCTTCAATGTTTGACCCTCTCGGCTTGGTCGCTCCAATCTTACTAATTGCTAAACGTCTTTTGCAGAAGCTATGTAGAAGGAAGGCTGATTGAGGCGAAGAACTAACTTCCGAAAAGAATGTTGCCTAGAAGGAATAGCTACACGGCCTAGAAGTGTTAGCGGAACTACGAAGTCCTCCTTGTGTCAAGCAATGAACCTTGAAAATGTCCTATCAGATGGGATTACAGCGCTTCTCGGATGCGTCAAAAGCAAGCTATGGAACAGCCGTATACGCTCGATTAGTGAATACGCGCAAATCCGTCTGCTGTTCCATGGTGCTTGGAGAGTCGAAAGCAGCTCTCTTGCGTGCAGTGATTATACCTCGGATGGAAATGATGATGGCTGTTATTGTTGCCAGATTGACAACTAGGTCAGAGAGGAATTACTAAAGGAAGTCAAATCCGTGGCGTACCGGACACAGTCGATGAATGATCTTCAATTTATTCACAGCACCTCTAGTTTATTTGCAATGTTTGTCGCCACTTGATTCTTATCTATCCAAGAACTGTCTAGTCAGGATGACTGACCGTATGTGGACATCAGGTGAAATCTTGCGGACTTAACGTCTCGAGGCATGCACCCGAAGGACCAAAGGACATGAGAGTGTTTCAATGTCCTTGAATTTCTGTGGATAGATCAGGCTTCGTGACCAACACAACATAAACGCTTCTCAGACGGGCTGACAGATCTGAGACCGAAGCAACAGACACAGATGTTCACAACTCTAGAGAGTGCCTGTTGGTTCATGAAATACGTCACTACTGAAGGTTGCATGGTTATACCGATCCTGTTTGTGTGAGTCCTTCCTTTGTCCGATGTCATTGTCATACTACCTCGAACAACGGTTTCTCTGTTAAAAGAATTATGGACGTTAAAATACGTGTGACAAACGTAACATGCTTGCCTGTTGTTTCACTTGTGATTGTCCGTTACACTTACGGACCAACTCTAGGACAATGTAAAGACACCAGGGGACAGCGTTCTTCCGAAGTAGGGTTTCCAACAAGTCCTGTAAAATGAAACAACAAGAAACAAGCATGAACCAAAGGCCCAGTAAGCCAAGTACCGTGAAAACTAAAACGGCGCCTACAACACAGCAACACGCCCCATTACACAATTCCTATTCAATCTTTGCGCGCTTGCTGGTTTCGACCGCACGTTACGCAAAGCATGTTCAGTGGGAGTATTTCTATGTCGTTTCAAATGCATTCGGCGACAATCTGTCCGTTTGCTGAAGTCAGCTTCTAGCTCGTTGAGGCCGCTAAACTAATTTATTCCTGATGGTTTGTTGTGGGTTGGCGGCCGATTGGATTGGGCACCAGTATCATTCGATACTAAACATCCGGTCATACTACCTGGGTAACATTGTATTACGAACCTTATAAGACTACGTTGTCATAGGACGGATAGACGTTTCGGCATATTTCAAGTTCTTTCAAAATCTCAAACTCGCTACTGAATTCTTCAAGTTCAAGCTGCCGTGCGTTGTGTACCGAGTGTTTGCTTCCGTTGCAGATGCTAGAATTCCCAGCCTGGTAAACAAAGTATGGCGTTCTTGTCGAAAGATTGTCTTCTCCCGAACCGTCCACTCTTTTCAGCTGTTGGAGAAGACTATTTCGGTTCCTAACTGGTCAAACATGATCGCAGTAGGGAAAACAAATGTATGGATACAATTTTCCTGGCTTGCTAATGAGAGCCGTGCATATCGAAGTTGTCCATACCCTCCAGACGGACTCACTTTTACTTGCCTTCCCCGGTTTACATTGAGACGTATATATCCCGTGCGTCTATCTACAGTGATGACGGAACTAACTTCCGATGAACAGGACGATAGATCACAGAATGCCTTAAACAACGAAATCAAGGAAGAATCACACGCACACTGATAGAGCATGGCTGCGATTGGATATTTTTGCCACTAAAAACTAGCCACTGAGAAGGAGTTTGGGAACGTTTCATATTCTTCTATCGCTAACCGGCAGCCAGATGGTGAACGACGAAAAGCTGAGTACCTTACTAGCGGAAGTAGAGAAGATACTGACTGACAGACCAATAACGAAGTTATCTGAAAACCCACTGGACCTTTCCGCGCTGACTTTGAACAATCTACTGATGCTGAAGCTTAACTTAGCAAGCAGTGTGTTCACTGGGACCGCTCCTCAATCGGCACGAAGATAGGGACAAGCAGAAAATTTGACTGATATTGCCTGGTCGTGCTGGCTTAAGAAATACCTCCCTGATTTTCAGAAACGGCAGACATGAACAAGTCAAATTCGAGATCTTGCTGCTGGAGAGCTGGTGTTGGTAATCAACCAGTCACTGTCAAGAGGGCAATGGAGCATGGGATTAGCTGATCAGCCAGTTGTTGGGAAGAACGGGGCAGTGAGGGAAACCTTGGTTAGAACGAACAGTGACAGTCAAATGCAAGCTGTTCAACAGTTATGTTTGTTAAAAGGACCGACTGGAAACTGGATTGCAGATTGGAGTGTCCGGGGATAAAATGAATGATTTGTTATTAATTCATGGTTTGTTAATGTATTTTCACCTTTCCATTTTTAGTTTACCATTGGACGGACTCGGGGAGTGTTAATTCTGGTCAGATTCAATGAAGCCTGTGTTCAGATTACTACAAGTGAAAATGATGATGAGATAGCAAAACACCAGCCTGGAGGATTGAACCACGGAACTCTCACACCAGCAGCGTGATACCACAACACTTACCCCCATCCAGCTGGACACTTGGGCCTGTACAACATTAATCTCAGCTGTTTCTATACCTTTACCTCATTGGATAAATCGCCGTACTGTAGGTCTTTTAGATATGTCTTCATATGTTGGTTACATCAAATACTGACCAAACATTTCTCACACTGTTACACGTGACACATTCTGAATCGATACTACGACCTCTTAATTAAACTTTCATTTGTTCATCTCTTGCTGCCTCATTGAATTGTTAACGCCACCGTATTACTGATTGATAATTGCGGACGGTTAAATATAGTGTACAGAGTTCACTCGGTTAACTGTAGAATTTGTCAGGATTCACGGCTTCATGCAGTCTATCTGGCAATTGCAAACTTTCAATATTCTGTGTAGTTCTGTCCAAATCAAGAGGCTTACAGTTTCACCGATAGACTGCGTACAGCCATGGATGCTGACAGATTCTTCACTTGTACTTAACATTGCAGGTAGGCCGCTTGACCCTGTCGATCGCTTTTCCCAACTGGGTATTGTCACATCATCAGGTTATAAAACTTCTTTCCGTAACAAATTTAAACAAAAATGTCAGAAGGGATTTTTTTACGGTGTACCTCTCGAACACATTTCGCTGCATCCCATCAGGTCCGTACTACAGTCTGTGAGTTTGCATAACAAAGTTTAGTGAGCGCCGTCAAATCAGACATTAGAGTCAATAACCACACATAAACACATCAGTGCGCGTCATTTACCAGGATGACTTGGCAGTCGTGAAAAAGTTTACCTGTACGTAGAGGAGTGGATTTCATTTGCTAATTGCTACCTCTTCGGTGAACCAGGGGAAGATAGAATAGTTTGTTACGTAACTTATCCAGAAAGCCTTCTTCAGGTTCACTTTAAGTCGGTATGTATCAAGTATACAGTGACTGACGACGCCGGTTCTTTGTGACCTGATGAAGCTGACACACTGTAGTATCCATGAACGTGTTAGAGGCCCATACTTGGATGTGTTCATTGGTGTGGCAGCGTTATTGCCGCTCTGTTCTTTGAAAGCAGTCTGACAATCACATGAGAATTCTTAAATGGTGATCATGTTGTAGTGTTTCTGACGTGATTTCCACGAGGATATACGATGTTTCCCATTTTTGATAATCATTGTCAATCCATTTGATACACTAAAACATTTGCATCACCTTGCATGTTGTTCAAATTGGATAAAAGTGACCTTGCAACAAAATACAAAATGCGTGCTCACCAATCTGTTCTTCCGTCTGTTTGCGTATTCTCTTGACTATACTACGCAGACCTTCCGGCAAATTTCTCACCCCCATCGTCACAGCTTCGAAATGCGCTTCAGCAGTCCAAAGTAACTGTGCTGCACGTTTGCTTTTCAGACTAATGGTTTGGAGTGTTGTGATAGTCAATCTGAATACCTGTGAACACCGTGTGGTTCGAATTCTTCGATCAACGTAACTAGCTTGAACTGCACAAGTGTCATGTTGTATTCGTCCGTCTTTTGTTATCATTTGTAGGCTGGCGGGGTGCTCATGCGTTTATTCAAGCAATTCAGTAGTTCACTCTTGACCACTACAACAGTGACGAGGACGGTTTAGTGCATCCACAGATCTTCGTCAAATAAAGATAGGGTTTATAATGCTTGAGACCTCGCCCTTTTATGTGGAGGATAAATAAAGATTCTGAGTATTCTACCATTAATGTCTAACCAAGCAACACGGCAGTTCGTTGGCACGCAGTTGAAACACCTGTAAGTTCGCAACGGTTACCCGAGATGATGAAAATGCACTGTCTAGACTGGTTGGGTCGTGTATTCTGTAGGCAAATAGAGCACATTTTTCACCGTCTGCTGGTGGTAAAACAACTCACAGGACGGCAAGTGATGTCACGGGCACCGGCTGCAAAATTTTAGACCACCGAGCTGAGCAAGGCTGGTAGGTGCTGCGTACTATGTTGAGGGGTCCACATCCATGCAAACCGCTGTTTGGAGACGTTCAACTGTATAAAACTTTGTTGCTGTTAATGGGGTGGTTGTCTTCCTTCTCCTCCTCCTGATGCTTTATTGTTCGCCTTTTCTCTACATTTCGTACTTTTCTTTTCTCTCCTTTCCCCCAGTAGACACCTATAATAGCTTGTTAGTTTAAGCATGACTACTGGCAGCAAGATTCATAGTATCACAAGGGTGAGTCTCGCATCTAATGACGACTGATGGGTATAGTAAAATTACGCTATCCGAATGCTGTTATTTGCAAACTGTACTGGTCTATTTGCATACAATAGACAGGAGCTGCGGTTGCTAACAGCGGCATTTAATGTTGAACTTGTTATCAGGAGTGGCATGACATGTCTTTTAGCTATACTTGGACTGAGGCGCTTCGTCTATACTAAGAATACGAATGAACGAAGACAATGTGACTTGTTACTCAACCTTTAACTATTTAGGTATCAATCTGTAGACGGACCTATCAGTGGGCTGAGTTGTGAGCTCGTGAATCCGGAGCCATGCCTGAATTCGGATATCTTGCCAGATGTGTCCAGAAAAACCACGACTTGGAGTTCAAAACGGAACTGTTTGTTTATAAGACCACAATGTCGTTTTACAAAGACATGGAAACTATATCCGTTGAAGCGTGGTAACTCAACCGCCTCTATACGACATGTCTAGAGCGCATTCTGGAAATTAGGCAAACAAAAAATGAAGCCGAACGCCGAGGCATTCTTCCGAGTAGACATGAAAGGGATCAACCCCATGTTGAGGTTTAGCCAACTTCCGTGATTAGGACACCGACGCTGAATGACTGAGGAACAGATCTCGAAACAGCTGGAAACTGTGATACTAAGATACGACTTCAGTCTCACCATATTATTATATATATTATTAACTGGGTGTGTGTGACTGGAACTGCGACAGAAAATTCTGGAAACGGATGCCACCAACAACAGTGATTTTAAAATTCCGATCTATTCCAATCAATCGCTAAAGTAAAACCAACAAATTGATTGCATTAACACTATGTGCAATTTATATAAAGTTTGCTGGTTTTACGTTGACCAGTGACGAGATTAAATCGTACTGTTACCAACCGGCGACATGTCTTTTCTCCGTCTTTACAAAATAAACAAAGGGGACTCAGTGTTTCACGCTGCTTCTGTCATTTTTAAGGTGCATTAAACTGAAAGCATACATTTATACAACACACTATGAAAAACAAAAAAGAGAATTTTACAGCGGTATATTTTCATCCGCAAACATACAACACTACGTGAACAACAAACTGAAGTATTCATATTCAAAGCAAAACGGAAAATAATTCAACTTACATATCAGGCAGTTGAAACCAACCGAACCTAACACACACAAAACTGTTGCCTTTGAACGAGTTTATAAATGATAAGCGGAAGTTTACTCAGCTTCAGGAAAGGTGACCCTCGTTTGCATAATGGGACCATTAGAGGAATCGATACTTTGTGAGCTTTCGATTAGATGACAGGCTAACAATAGATCGAGAGGCAAGTCACGAGTTAAATCACGTGTCGCTTGCTTCAAAATTTGTCTAGCTTGTCAAATAAGTGTACTCTACTTGCCGAGTGGCTGAGCTGTTTTCACTCTTTCCCAGTAGCCATTAACCGAAACTACACGTAAATAGCTAAACATAATAAGATGTCGTGATGATCGGCTTAACGAACTTGATTGACGACCAAAGTTTGGATTGCGTGTTGGCTGAAAATGACAATGACCCACCTTAAAATGTCGAGTTGAATGTCGTGTTACTCACCCAGGAGATCTGTCCGAAGGATACAGCATTTCATTGTGGCAGTTAAATTGCATTTTGAAGTTGTGGCATGCATAATTAAGGGTGCGAGCTTGGCCATTTAATATAGTCAATCAAAACTGAGGGGTATACGTTCCCCAATAGTAGATTTTCTATAGTCTCAATTTCCTCGAATAAGTTTAAAGTAAGCATACATTTCTATTTCAGTAATATAATTGCTCAGCAAATGCCTTTTTTGTCATATCCACTAAATGCTTACAACCAACAAGTATTACAGTCCCAATATGATGCGCTGTCGATGAGATCTGTATTTAATCTGTCTGAGTGACGTACGCGGTAATACATCATGGAATACCAGTGGGTTCTTCTTCTCCCATCTCACAGGTTATTCACAGGAAGTCTGTTGACTATTTCTGCTGGTTTATTAAATTAGATAATTTCCGGAGCGGTTAAAAAATATCGTCAACAGGTCCCAGTAAATATCTAACGACTGTGTTCTACCATATCCTTGTAGGAATGACAAACTAGTGAATAAGATTTGTTTCCTGAGGTCTTGATCAGCTGGTTACTAACAACACAATAAACATGGAACAGTGACCGCGGTTAGTAAGAAAATTGACCAACAAAAGTTGTTGTTCATATATCTGGCAGTAGTTAAGAACTCGTTGTTCCAGATTGTGGGCATGGCTGATTGTTGGCCAGAGGAGGTCGATTTTACATACGAACTTCTTCCGATTGCAAAGGTCAGGGTGGTACAGTCGGATGTTAAGGGTCTCAGCAACGGTCAACATTGGGAATTTTCCCAATTCAGATTGATTCCTTGATAATCCTTGCTCGCTACTTTGTTTTTTTCGTGATTTTAATGGGTATGTTTGTAAGACTACTCACATAAGGTTGTCATAGTTGGCGTCGAAACTGAAAAAGTTTCGGCTCTTCAACAAGTCTTATCCAAAAATAGCTTTCTATACTGTGAACGAATAATAAGTTCAACTGATTTGCACAATCTACCCGTGAAAACGTGCATTATTATGAACGGCAATAACTTCATTGTCAAAACTTACGGGTTTTGCGGATAAAGGCTAACAACCAGCTACCGTAGAAGTTCCACGTTCGTGAACACTTGATCGGTCGCCTAATTACAGTACATTGAACCAACCTCGTTTAAATAGATTTACTGTTCCCTTTTTACATATCCATGCTTAGTTTATGTGTAGTTTACAGCAGGTCTAGCACGCCGTTAAAAGGTTGATGTCATTTGAGAGATCCGGCTGCGTATTGCTACCGTGAGCAATATATTCAACACTGTTTATAACTTCCTCTTAATGATTGTCAGGCTGGGAAACAGTTTTACACAAGTGATTCACCTGCGCTTTCAGAGGGTGAATGTTTTCTGCAACCAGTTAGAAGTCTAGGCGAAACAACTCAAAGAGACTGACGTCCACATGTGTATAATATAGTTCCAATTCCACGAAGCCGCTAAAACAGGTTAAATTGTCTGATCATTTTGAAGGTTTAGACAAAACTGCTAAACAGAAGAATTTCTTGGTAAAGAATAGCGTTCACCTGAGTCCAAGATGCTACATGCTCCTTGCCGACATATCATATGCGTATTCCATAACGTTATTAGTTGTCTTCAAAAACGTTAATTTAGTCGTGCTATTCAATCACGCACGATTACCTAAACTAGTGCTTCTCTATGCACATGGGCTAAAATCTGTCAGACTGTGTCGCTTAGTGGCCATTTGTTTAGACAACCACCTACGTAGGGTACAAATTTGATTCTGTAGCTTGGTTGTTGCTCAAGTGACTCTGCAAGGTCATAGCTGCCGACCACTGTTTGACTGGTATTCACCGAAACCAAAAAAAACACCAGCAGTTCATTTAGTATAAACATCCATCAAATCAGTGTTAAGTATGTGGTCCTAATCTGAGCAGCTATTCCAGAATTACAGCGTTTTATATTTCAGTGTTTTTCCTTACTACCGATGAATGAACACCTGTTTTCGACTTTCAGTGAGTCAATATACTTTCATCAAACTCTTTCGAGTTAGCTAGTGAATTGTATTTGTGCGTGACACAGGTGGAAATCAAATATGTGCTAGGGGTGGTGCACACCATTTCACTCAATCTCTCAACTCGTCCTATTTTTAAAAGCCTAGACGGAGGATAAAACTCTGAGGTAATATCATTTGTTTCACCTGCATCGATTACAAACACGCATTTTTCAATGTATAGCAAATCGAACGGATCCTTTTCAACAAAAACAACGAATAAGATTAGAACAGTAACTCGTGTCATTGAAACCAATTAAAATCACAGCGACTTCAATGTCACATTAAGTTGCCACAGACGCACGACAAGCACAGTTTTGACCAGCTTCAATAGGCGTTTCCACTGTTTAAACTACTGAGCTGCAGAGCAAATGATCTGTTTTAGGATGTCAGCATTTGGTAACATGTTCAGCCTTTCTATGGATAAAAGTTCTTCCAGTTGTTCTACGGCTGATTCAATAAAAATCAGAAAGTTTTACATGTTAACCTTGACCGAGAAAACAAACAAACATCAATTAAAACACTGGTTAAGTGAACCCGAAGAATTTACTTTCTGAACCGTCTAGCCAGCGAAATTTGCCTGATTCGAAGTTAATGGATATTGAATACAACTCGTAAATAAACGTTGTCGGCACTTACAAGAGTGGAAATACTAATCAAATTTGAAAAGTCTACCCTGTGCAGCTGTTCACAGATGACAGCGCTTAGTATTACAAAACGACTGATCACTTCGATTGATGGAGAGTATAACGTGGTTGAATCAGTGATCACCTACTGCCGCAACTGTATTCGAGTGGAGGAACAACTTGACTGCAACTTATGATATTCAATATTTCACAAGTAAATAAACGGAAATTCACATTTACGTGAACGATAGATGTGTAAGCGTTGGGACCAGGGAACATTTATTTGATTGATTTTAGAGACAGCTTGTACGGCGTTACTTATTTGCCTCGGTATCAGCAAACTCCTGTTTTCGTCCGTCAACAGCGGACGGTTTGGTCACATGTCATCTTTATTTGGCATGAGGTTGATAGCCTATTACATTTGTCTCCAAGTCGTTTAGTCTATAATCTCTTGTTCTTACCTTATCTCACTTGAATGTGGACATTCTGCAACCAGCAGCTGGGGAGACTAACTTCCAGTAATTAGTCCATACCTACTAAGCATGCACATCAATGCGTACATCAAATGATCAAGCAAAGTTGGTGGATTTATTGGGATTAGAGGTGAAGAAAGCACGGTCTACTCGTTCACATCATTTGTGTTTTCAAGCAAAGAGATCAACGTTGATAATTAGGCGTTTTTTATTGGACTGTGTATTTCGAGTACTACATGTAGTTAGACAAAAGCAAATAACGCACGTACTATGGACCCACCGTGAAAAAGAACTCATTATCTGTGAATGACGAGTGAAACTCTTGTGCACCGCTACGCAAGTCGGCCACAAGAATGTCATTCTGAAATAGGTGGTCACTGTGAGCGGAAAGCATGGGTGGCAGGTTTTCTTGCCATGAGTTCTAGAACAGTAAACTACGGACGGCTGGATCCAGGATGAACAGTTCACTTCTCCCGGTTGATTAGATGGTAGTTCGTACATGAAGTGAGTCTCCATCATCACGTATTATTGACTACTCGTTATATCTTTCAACTACTCACACTTGAGGCTCTACATGTGCGCGTTCCTGTCGAACTTCGAGCAGCAAGACCCTTACTCACTTGTCTGGCATCCACATTTCAGTCGATCGTCAATTCCGATGTCTTATGATCAACGTGTCTAGCTCGATGAAGTTGTATTGAGCCAGAACAACTGTTGAAGGAGTTGTATTCATTTTAGTTTGACCGACACCCACAGGATATTCGTTCAATGCACGCTTAAAATTTAAACGCCTTATAATCTAGGACACTGTTTTTTTGTGTCACGTCATGATCATTTGACCGAACTTAGCTGCCCCTGTCCATTTAGTTTGCTTACGAACAGCATCTGCCATGCACAGGGATGATTAATTAATCACACACAAATCATATGTTAATGCAACACATGTAACTCCGAATTGTTATCGGCTTCAACACTACCGCAAGTCATCCAGTAAGAGAGGGGACGTAATCACGCTCTTTCTAAGCTCCTTTATCAATGCTGTATTCTGCACAGAATACGTAGCTGTGAGAAAGTGTCAAGCGTCATACCCACGCGTCCAACAAAATTAGTTGGATTCCGACTCCTACGTTAACCACCTGTAAAACTATTCACGATAGTTGTCGGGTTTTGAAAAATGTTTTCAACTAATAGCACAAGCGCTATTCAATCGCTCAACTATGTCAAATTTCTGATAAATCACTTTATTTGCTCAGAGTTACGGGGCGTATTTGAACGCTACTTCTGGAAAGCTTCAAATCTCTTAATAACAACTGGTCGGTAGGTGCATCCAGAACTGCTAACTCCCATTACGCGAGTGAATTGGCCAACCAGTGCAGGTGTTATGTGGATTTACTTTCATGTGTGAACAGGTGATTCACTGGTTGCGTTCACTCCCGCTGTTACGTTGTTTAACTTTCACCTTGTATCTTTGTTCGTCCTTAACATGTTCATCCGGTTGTTCTTGAACGTCTACACTTTCGAAGTCTATCCGCTTGTGAGATTAACAGACTGATGGTCATCTGGATAACGGGACATTTTCTTGTCTTTACTGATTTGAACTGCATTTCAACTGGGTCCGTCCAGCAGCAATCGAATGACCTTTAGTGACCCTATCAAACGCACTGTTTTCAGTTTACTTTATTCGTAATCCTGAGATAAGTGACAAATTTAATGGGCCGTGTTCAGTAGTTAGGTGTTCGGTTTTTCCGCAGTCTAAATGCCAACGTCGAAGAAAAAACTGAACAACTGAATACTCCTTTATATATTGTGAACATCTGACCAAACCACTGATGTGAGTTGAAAATTCTGTTTGCTCGATGCTGATAAGGATACTGGTATCCTGGTTAGCAACAAGAAGATATGCTTACTAATGATCGGCACTAACAAGTCTGTATGAATTGGAATTGCAAAATGTAAAACTTCAACCGCAGGAAAGGAAGTACTGGAGACATTGCATGATAAGGAACAAAAAGCAAATATTGGCGTAATCCTCTTCGAAGGCACTGGTCTCAGAGGTATTGCCGTCCCAAGACTTTACAGACAATTTATTGTACACAGCGTTGATGTGGCTTTGGAATTTACGTTATGTTTACGAAGTGTACTGATATCATATTGAATATCCATCTTTGTAATCCTTAAGTTTAAATGCCTCTCTGCTACTCACTTCAACTGGTTGATTCCTCAGACGTCAATGCAGTAAACAGTATATACTTGAGCTATGCATAACCTGTTACTGAAACACCCAGGATACTGCCATGGTTGACATGCTGCTTTTTCTAAAATGATAATCACTGATTTAGGAAGCAACTAATTCCACACGCTACAAAGACGATTGATCACGCACATATGTTTATCACTTGTGCTGAATAAGTAAGCTTAGCTACTGCACCGCAACAGACTTAAACAAAGCTGCACGGTAAGTTAAATGACACGAAAATTGGTCAGAATATGGACCTCTGAAAGTAAATCTGAATCGACTCTGACATGAACAGAGATCAAAATTTATTGACCGAGATCAAGCGATATTAGAGTTTTCGCCGTAAAACGTGAATGCTCGTAGGAAATTTGGGGTTAAATAATTGTTGTAAACCATTTGACAATTTATTAGGGTTTAACGACTTTGATCATTACAACTGTAACACGACTCACGTTTGCTTTCATCTATACGAGGTATACTTTTCCACAATCGAATCTTGTTTTTTTCGAGGTAGGCTATTCAGAACGTCTAACTAAATGTGAATGATATCATCAAGTTGAAGCACCGTTCCATCCGTCGCAATCAAATCTTCAAACATCACACCACTAGAAAATCAATGGTTTGATTCAATGGAACAAAGTTTCTGAAACCCGACTGACAAGTCTTAATCACGATGCTATCGATCCGAATGTGCTAGATCAATCTGAACACTATTCACGCCAGATTGTCCACAACGATGTCGGTAAATTAGCTAGTGAACTGAAGTCACCTTATCGTATTGGTTCTACCTCGGAGAAAGACGTTTTATTGACGAGATTCCTCAGAAATAGCTCGAATTTAGTGATTCTGTTTGGAGAAAACTAATCATACTTTCAATCAAATGTACGGCTGATTCGATGACTACGTTGCAGTAAGGTAACGTTTAGTCATGAGAAGAAGCGCGTAGCAAACCGGCTTGCAAAGATTGGAGTCGACGTACTATAAATTATTTCGTTGCCAATTTGCACCCTAATAAATGATTACCTACAATACAAAAAGAGCTACCTAACCTGACTGTCATGATGAAATTATTGATGCTAGTTGGGTGCTCGAGATGTCAAAATTCAGTCTCGTCAGCTGAGATGTTACAAAAATACTTCAGTAAATCGTGTCATACTCGATACTTTCTGATTCATCAATAGAAGTAGGCAATACGCATCAATGTGCTTCGTTTACCGTTTCGTTGTCATACACTGTCTATTTCATTTGTGAGCACGTAGATCATCCAAACAGTCATTTCAGTCTGTCAAAGCTCATATCGAAATAACTATCTCTACCACGACCATTAAAACTGTAAATCAACGTTGACAACTTGTTGTCATTAAGCTGACAGAATGGCAATGAGCTGCTCATTAAGACAACTGCAAGCAGACACTTACATGCTTGAGTTAGAATGTTAACAGCACAGTCAAGCTTCAGACCGTTAACCAGATTACATCGCTGGTATGTTAGAAGATGAACCCCAATTACCCACTGTTATAAAGTTATTCAGTCAGACACATTACTTGGTATTGTTTACTCCTGAAACTTAATCAGAAAACTATTCTAGATCTAACCGTGTAAGATCAACAAGATGGAACTTTATTCAGCGCTGTACATCGAAGATCAACATAAACAGGAGTATATGCATATTTGTGTGGTGTTGTGCCCCTCAAACGGAGCAGCAAGCACACAAGTCTTCTCACCAGCATGGCAGTGTTGTGTGTCCCACAAACTCCTTAGTTCACGGTCAAGTTCATGGTCAAGTCAATTTAAGTCAATAATGAGCGTTATGCATCCCGAGAGGTAAATATTTACCATTCTTACAGTGTCATTTCTCCGGAAAATACAAGACCACTAACTTGGTATGCATGTTACAATACAGTGATTGCAAGATTCACTATGAATCTGGTAAATTAATTCGAAATTGTATAAACTGGGTTTGTCCACCAGCTGATTCGTATAAACAATAACGGTACATTCGTAAGAATGAGACGAATGTTGAGAAATGTCTTTACCAGGGCCTAGTGGAAACTGTAAAACTAGCTTTAGAGAGATTCTAGTGAAGGGGATTGGTTTTGTTAAATAAACGACCTCCTTAAAACTGTTTGCAAATTGTAAAATGATGATGTGCAATAAAACCAGTAAGTTGTTCAGTGGGGACTCTAGTTTAACGAGAAAGATGTTTTCTAGATAGGTGAGAAAGGTGCAGTTCTTTGAGAAGTAATCTGGAAAAGTAACCAGTGATCGCGTATAAATACTGATAAACTGATTGACCGAGTAGCATGAAATAAACAGATTTCCTAAGTGCCGAATATATAACTTAACATTTCTACTTTGGCGAAACGTTAATTACACACAGTGGTCATGTCATATTCTCAACCATATTTATCTTCAGATATTCGACGGAAAGACAGCAAAATAAGAGACTACCACAACAGAGGAACGGCATGCGCCTTGATGTTTCTCACAGTAATTCCTTTCCACAAACAAGAATAAAAAATCAACATATCCGGATTCCAAAAAAATAGAACATCACTCACTACTGTCGCGATCAGGATTGGAAAATCAACCACTCTTTCATGGGGCAACCCTGTTGACTATTGCGCCATTTGCCTCACACTGGGCACGACTAAATCACCGTATGTGAAGGCTCATCCACACTCTCTTCTGAAAAGAGACAGTAATTGTTCTGTTAACTCCGCGATTAGGACTTCCGAGACAGGTCGTAAATCTCCGATCTCATCAAATCTCCCACAGGATACTTCAGACTACTGATGATTGGTCGGGGATTTGGTCAATTTCAAGTAAAGCATCACACAAATTTGATCGCAACCTTTTCACTGCTTTAGACTTTGCAGTCGGTCTCTTTTGAGAAGAAGCGCTGGGCTCGAGTATCGCTCTTTGTAGAGCTCGACAGTACTGCATATCCTTGCCAGTGCCGGGACTAGAACTCCGGTCATGCTTTCCGTGTTGACTGTCAGGACACCGACCCCACACCAGGCACAATCGAATTATCATATGTGAACGTGCAACCATTTCCGTATGTGAATAACGAGGTGGTTGCTCGATCGCCCCGGAAGAAGGCAAAGTAACTGTCTTGTCAACTCCAGTTGGTGATCTCTCGATGAGGACTTCTCAAGTTGACATCGCAAACGTCATTAACATGATTACATTGGTTACTGATAAGTAGTTAGAGAAATGGCTTCACATAAGTCAAACACCGCTCATATTTGCCTGCCTCTCTTTAGAAAGTAAGTTTTAGACTCGAAGTTCGTTCTTGTTAAACCTCGTCAGTGGTACATATTTTTGCCATCTGGATGTGTCAACAAACAAAGGACACTATTCCAATCAACATGATAATTCACACAAATTGTCAAGCAATGTTGAGCAAGAAACTCTAATTGGGTGTTTAATGCCCGACACCACATCATCTGTATATTTAATCAAAAACGTGCACACAATTAGTAACACAGATGCCACATGGAGTGAAATCAACAACGGAAAGGAGGTTGCACCCTGCAGAACGCCAGAGACAGTGGTGACCGGCAGTAATGCCTGAACGCTAGATTTTGTAACGTGGCTTCAATTCTTAAAACAGTCGCGTAAAAACTCGATGGTTGATATCTGGATGCCAGATTCTTTAGAAATTTGACGTAGCGTCCGTCTGTCAGTTGGCGTATCGTTGTAGTTTGAGAAACACATAAAACAGTTTCATTCTCATCATCGAGCAAAGACAGAGTGAGCTAGGTAACCGAATGTATCAAGGTTTGAGCTTATCAACGATAGTTGAGCTGAGTAGAATC
>LUCH01000462.1:112885-135677 GCA_013368495.1 Paragonimus heterotremus
AAGTAGTTTAATGCTTCCAAATGGATCCTCAGGACAAAGGTTTCTGAATCTGAACTATATAACATGACATGACAATGGTTTCTCAGACGATACACACGTACCCGAACTCGATAACTGTTCATGATATTTCCCTCAAGATTATTGAAGATAGATTGCCCTTTTACGGAAGCTACCTAAACTTCCCTGAAGCTTGTGAAAGTCTCAGGGCCAACAGTCCACGTGAACTGACGTCTATCTACCCAGAAGTAGATGAAGCGTAAAGCCTGACAGCTATGTAGTATTCTAGTTGCCACCAATTACCTGCATTTCAAAACGGATTAACCTAGAATCTCTGTCCAATTTGAGAAAATTCACTTTACTGCATTCCTAAGAAGATCCTTCTGCTGAAATACGAAGAGCACGCGATATTTCCAGTATTAAACCTTTTCGGCGTGACAATCACCGTGCTGGCTGTTTTGTTCGTAAAAATATAAGTTTGTAAATGCGTTGTTTATTTTCGTCGTACTTCATTATGAGCCTCCGTGAACCAGCTCACCGTTGAGCTGAGCGTTAATCCTACATTTTACGAAAACTCGGCGTGTTGAAGTAACGTAGACGCTGATGATCTGAATATTTCTTTGCGTCAGCAGTCAACTACAAACAAACATACCATCATCAGGAAAACAAAATTTGCAACCCATCATGTAACTAGAGACACTAAATTGACAACTTTTCAAAGCCTTAAAAACCACAATAAAGCATTAAACCAAATGCTATCTCTCTAGTGTAAGGATCACGCCTAAAATATAAAAGTCCTGTTTCTACATCCTTCTCGTGAGAACAATACCCATTGAAACCACATACAATGGACGCACAAACTGACTCTTCAGTTAAGAGGTCGTTGAACTCAATCTAGCCAGTTATAATATTAACATAATCAAGTCAACCAGCATCGGCATTCCAGCACACCTGGTTTATATCAATAACTTTCGCATTGTGATTTGTGCGTTTAGTTCACTCCGTTCTGTAACTGTGAGCTTTGCGAGAGCACTGAAGTGTTGAATGAATCCACCAGAATAACGCAATGCAAGGTGATCTGCGCGTCAAACCACTACTTATCCAACCATATGTTATAATATTGTAATAAAATCTAAGATTTTGAGGTAGACTGACTTCATGCACAATGACAGTTAGTGCTTTTAACATCGTCGCTCGTCTATGGACTCCAGTGAATCCGAGGTAGGTGGTAAAACTAATCCATAAATGGGTTAGAAACTCAAGCCTTAATGCATTTGCTATTCCTGTTGTAGAATATATATAGGCAAATTTTGATGGGTACACGCACCTGATTAGTGATAACAGTCAATCTTGTGATTTCGAGGAATTTCGGTCATTAAGCACATACTGCATATCTCGCCATGCGCAATGAACATATTTGACACATTTTAAACTGTTGCAATACACGTAGAAACCAAATTTTTACAGCCAAGTTTTGAAAGGCACTTAATATTATGTTGGTTCACTATGGACAAGCATTCCCTCGGGTAGACGAGCATATATTAAATGATTCAAGAAAATACTGTTTTAAAAAATTAAGTGTATTCTAGTGAAGCTCTAGAATTATAACATGAATTTAAATCAATTTATACTTTGTCTACACTCAGTTCTGGCAGGTGAGTTTGTATGGACCTCTCCTACAATATTAACCGTCTCATAGTCCGGGGGTGGCGTTGTGGGGAAGAGCTCCTGTTGTGTAAAAGTTCGCGATGATTCGGACGTTTGGCTTTCTTCAAGAGCTACCGCATTCGTTCCACCAACTTGTTCCAAGCATGTTTGTACGGGTGGTAGTGCACTGGATAAGGCAACCTCGAATGGCGGTGGCGGTGTGCTTGCACAACATTCCGAATAGTTTGGCAACACTGGTAGTAGAAACTGTGGAACTGAAAACGGGGAGTAAGTGTGGACTCGAAATGCTAAAGATCAAGGAAAGAATTATGGTTTGCAATCGCATTAAAGTTGGCATGGTCTGCAATGAAATTAACCTGCAGTCAACAAAACGTTTTTGTTTACGATTTCGCACCACAGTTTTAAGTCATATTTCAGCTTCAAAGATGTACACAGTTAACAGTTGTTTTACTGTCAAATTGATTTTCGGTCAATCCACCCATAAGATCCTCAGAAGTGCACTGAATCGCGCCGTAGGGCGTTCGTTATCTCGAACCGTCCGATCGTTATTAAGACAACTAGCTAAAATCCTAACTGCCTAAGTGACATGGCTTTCTAGCGTGAAGATGTAAGATTGAACTTGTCCGACTTGGTAGTATGTTAACAGATTGACAGATATATTTCGCCGCACATTGACTGCTATTACTACGCGACAAAACATTGGACCAAGATAAAAAAAACATGTACTTCCTAATTTAAGCAACCTCCAGATTTAAGCAATGTTCGTAACCCGAGTCAGGATGTACACGCTCTAAAAATATAGTAATGTACACACAGTTAAACAAAATAAACCAGAAAGATAGCCATAGACCTGAGAACTGGAGGGTAGAATACCACCTATTACATGAACGTGATTGGTGGGAAAATTTACTTGGAGTTTATCTTAAGATCAACACATTTACTCTTATTGAGTCTTTCGTCAGTTCCATAAAAATATGTACTGTAGAAAAGAACAAACACGTTTTCTCAGGTGCTGTTCTGTTGAAAAAGAGTGATCATAGCTGAGTAAATTCAAAACTTCATCGAATGAGCACCAAACATTAGTACATAAAATAATAACAGCTGTAATAAACTGTTACATTTGTAGCAGGGTCGCATAGCCTGTCGTATGGGTTTCTAAATGGAACTAAAAAGTTGCCATCCGTGGTCAAGTGGGAGTTCTGGATAATTCATGGGACGGAGATTTTCATTTGGGTACCAGATTTCAGAAAATCTTTTCAGACGATCACAACGCTGATAGGTTTTAAACCTTGATCATTATATCGCAAAATGGTGTACGCCAGTCGGTTGAACTTTGCACAGTCCACGACAACGTAAGTTGCTACGGATAGCTATTGCAAGGTAGGTTTTGTTCTTCGAATCGTCGGGGTGTTTTCGTTTAGTCTCACTACAACGCTCCTTAGTGTCTTACATTAGTGAAAGAAGATAAGATTATGAAAGCAGGTCGTCTGAATGACGCCCTGACGAAGGTGTGTTGTAGTGGCTACATCACACAAAGCACGTAACTTCTACAAGAAAGTGGATGTCGAATACCTGATAAGTTAATTTAATCAACTGGGGTTAGAACACAACACCCACCTTCTGTTCAACTCACGAAAGGAGCGGTAATCCAACAAGTCTGTGGACAGTACAGCAACACGAGGAATCTGCTGAGTAAACTGTTGGCGGTGAATAAGTTAGTCGAATCCGGAACAACGTAAGCATAACAAACTGGGGACGAAATTTCCACAAGAAAACGTATCAATCAATACACCTTACAGCCTTGGATCGTTTTAAGAATATACCAAGGGTTTCTTGAGGACAAAGCGCTTATCCTCGCTAACTGCTGAAGATGCGCTTGTACCGGCTGAACTAGTTTATCGATAACGTTATCAAATACACGCAACTGCATATTTTTATATACATAATAAGGCGGTCAATCGGACAAACGTATGGTTGACAGTATGCCATACGTGAGAACGAACAAAAAATACGGTTATCTTTACTTGACGAATGAAAAGCTTAGGTAAACATATATTTCGCTCGTGTTCATAGTGAAAGGAGGAAGCCCTATTGAAAACATTAGTGATGTAACCCAGGCTGGGTAATTGTGTTAGCTTTTAACAATGCAGCCTGTAAACTATCAGCACAGTCTAAGTAGCTTTTGTATGAGTAAGTAATTTCTGGTTACATTAATGCCGATTAAGCCACATCACGAGAGAGCTGCTCAAATTATTTCACAAGTTACAACGATAGCCAAGAAGAGCATTAAACCGTGAGCAAACTGAAGGAGTACCACACCTCGGTTCGGACGAAACGCCGAAACTATAGATGTACAATCCGATCAAGTTGCTATACATCAGTCATCTCAAATGTGTCACTATGGCAGCTGACAAATATATTAATCAACTTCCCTGCTGAAAGCCTGTGCATCTGAGCTGCCTACTATCTTCTAAGAATGCACTTCAACTGTTCGCAGGTTTTGCGCTGATAGTTTTTACATTCTGTTGAAGTCATCGACGAAACGAAGGAAGGTATGAACATAGCTGATTTACTTGGAGTTTATATGCGTAAGCGAACCATATGAAGTCATCAGTGCACTCACTGAAACTCAATGAAGCTGTGAATGTCGGTGTGGGGAAAGGCTGCTATTATCTGCCAGTCAACTAGTTCAGCTCATCTCGAAGTAACAGAAGGGACTTAAAAATGGGAAGAACATTAATCTGCTAACTAATCGAAACAGACAAATTATGTACACGTCCTGAAAACTGTTAGCTTTTCAGGAGCGCTTTTATTAACGCAAATTGCAAAGAAATGTGTCGAGAAAGGTTAGGCACGTCAGATGTGTTTCTCAAATGATAACAGGAAAATTAACCATTAAAATCAGTGAGCGTAATAAACAATAGACTGCACGGTTTTCACTCAAGTCACGTACAGTAGACAACATAATTCACTAGCATAAATTTTGCAACAACATCAGTGGATCTCACACTCAGTGAAGTGTGTATAACGGCTCGTACTTCTGCAGTACTGGTAGAACATGTATAAAATCCCACTTGCCCCCTGGTCATAGATGTTTGAATACTGCAGTTTGTTGTGTAGTATGTATTCTATTCAACTTTTCAAAACTAGATTGCATCCTGGAGTAGGTGTATACAATGAACATGATCCAATGTAAAGAGTACTCTCTAAATAGCATATAACAGCATAATTCAAGCATTATGACGCAGACATGCGGTGAGGACACTGTTGAGTTTAGACCACACTCGTACTCATGACCCCATACTGTCCGATTTCTGCAGTTTAAGAGAATTGACAAAAAGAAGCATATATGAATTGCGGATACCTGGACTGGTGTTATGAGCCATAATGATTAGATCTCCATTAATAAGTACATTGAGCTGAATCTACAACATGAACTAACTGATCTACTGATAAGAAAAATCGTACTTTGGTTTCTGAGTGCAAACAGGTGAGGATCGAGTTGCTTGTTTTGTGAACTATTTTCTCTTGTGGTCGTTTTTAGCAGACGCTGCACAATACGCAGCTAAGATAAACTTTGACAAGTTAGCTTTCATTGTTCTGGCTGCTTACAGTGAACCCAACGGATACCTCTAAACGTGAGTCCAGATAACTATCGTAAACTTTGTCGAACAATCCACGTTTTCAGTGTGAAAACAATCTGATACTTTCTGATGAGTTGCCAGGGATTTGATTAATTTACAGTTGAACGTCATTCACATTTGATCTTAACCTTTGCAATCCAACAGACTTTCCGATCGGCCCCTGTCGAAAAGAACCACTAAACTCGTTTTCTGCTCTCGTCAGTAGTGCATATCCTTGCCACAGCCAGGACCAGGACATCGGTCATCTTTTCATGAGACAATCATGTTGACCGAATTATCATATGTGAACGCTCAACCTGTAGTGTGAGCAAAATTCGAATCTAGTGCATCTTTTCGAAAAGGTCCGACTGGAAAATCTATGAGAATCCGACAGCTGCGATCAATTGTGGGTGTTGTTCAACCTGGAATCTGGTAATGTGTTCTTTATCGCTTAGACATTCACTGTTTTGAACAGCGTTCATCAGAAATTTTCCATTGATCTTTTCCTTCTCTGAACACACACCATCCTACCTACAAAGAAAGATCCAATCTGGCAGCTTGAGATTTTTCACTAAGTTAATGTCACGTTTGTTCATTATTCTTGCTTTTCCGCTTGCAGACACAAACACAGGCAAATACAGGTACTAAAGGTTTTGCCGCTAAAGTTACCTGAGACACCGTCATAAACTGACGGGTCCATTAAGGTGTTGCTCGGTTCTCCGGATTGATTGATTGGTGAACTTTTTGATCACATTCTTACTCCGCAGTTGGAGTCGCCCCATGTTATGAGCGGAAGTGTACATGTAATATGTACCTTTCTATAAACGTTAATGTTGACTACTGTTATTTTCCTTCGAATTCCAACGGTCAGATAAAAATTACGGAATCATCACCGTAATCTATTGAAAAGTGCAGTTATCGGGATTACTATTTTACCATCATTTGCAAGACAACGTCCATTTCCAGTAAGCGATTGTCTTCAGTTTATCAATCTCTCAGCAGGGACAGTCTTCATTTATCAGGTGCAGCAATCACTAATAGAATTTTCCAAGCGGATTAAAAGACGATACGTTTGACACCAGACCACATGAGCATACACAAACAGGCACACAATGAATTAACTGCACATGTGAGAGCAAACCAAAAACATAGGGTTGTTGCAACGGAGTCAATATGAGATCTTCGTGTAAACGTGCTGTTAGCTTCAACCCGAAGATCGTTTGAACAACCGACTAAAATGCTGGAGTAAACCTGGTCATCAACTTTTGCTTATGTGTCTTCACATGCATGTCATCAGCACGTTCGACTGGAACAACATTTATTCGACCAGTGTCTAGCTCAGGTTTGGTTACAAATTCATTGGTTTGTTAAAACTTTTTGAGCGAACAGGTTACGAACTGAGTCACAGAATGCATCACGCTAATGATGACTGTCTTTACCTATTCAAAGAATATTCGCTAAGTGATTATGGACATTCTCTGTCTCCTACTGTGTACCATAAAACTGTCTGCGGAAGTGTGTCTTTTGTACAACACTTACAGAGTCTGTTGGTATAGCGTTTGTTTTATCCGAGTCACTGTCAACCTTAACAGATCTTCGGTGCAAGTTGACAGAATTGAGAGGAAGCTGATACTTGTAGACGCTGACTTGGAATTCACTTCAATTTTTTTTGTCTAGACCAGTTATGGAACCCCCATTCAGCATGAACCTACTTTACAACGACAACCAAAAGCAGCAGCGTTTTCCAAATGATTTTTTTGAGGAACTATTGTATATAATCAATGGATTTTCAAAGAAAGCACCTACTATCTTGAGAACATCGTAGGATTTACTGGGAGGTGGTATTTAACTGTCCAATTTTGCCAATTACATACTGCTTGAGTATTCTATGCACTTTCAGACAGTTTTTCATAACAAAGGTGGTTTGGTTCTGGCTGTACGTTGCCGGTAGCAGATAATCCACATGAGACTGTTAATCACTTCACATATGTAAACGTCGTCAGTTCACTGACTGGCAATGCGGATAACAAGGCCCATGATGAATAATTCGGTTCCCGTTCTGCATTGCTACGAAAGAATATAGGCAACTGTCTATAACATGTTCCTCTTTGATCATTTTCAGTTTGCCGGCTCACGTTTCTCTTGCGGATGTAAACAGCACCTCAGTCTGTATGCATGGGTCGCATAAGACCGTAAGTTTACGACTGCTATTCAGAAGTGTAAGGGATCTTCTGGCTGCCTCACAAAATTATTATACCCGTCGACAATTTACTCCAACGCTGCTTATGATCAGAATCGAATCAGAATCCAAACCCAGACTTTGATCACCATGCTGAGTAAGCTGTCAGTCACCTGCTTGGAAAATGCAACAGCATTCACATCTGGCAGGTTGCATACACCATCAGACCTAAAGACATGGAGCAGTCTTATAATTGTCATATTCTTGGCTGTTCTGAAAATGTCTCTTTTTGAAATATTTTGACTCAAATCTATAAATTCGCTTATTAATGTCCATAATACCGGTTGCTCGAATCAACTTACTTAGGAATGTGAATCAGATCAGAAATAAAAATTGTATGCTTACCTTTAATAAAGAAGCAATTTAGCTCTTACTGATTTTGAAATAATGGACTTTCGGTAGTCACACTTACAATATGACTGGTGCATCAGCTTAATTACACTAACGCAGACGGGCAAACTTCAGTAGCAACCCACAGAGTTTTGTTTAGTTTCTCATCACCCAGTTATCGAACTGTGGAAAACGGTTTCGTTAATGCAACCCTCAACATTTACTAGAATTCTCCTTACCCAGGCTTTCTGTAGAAGAAAGTGCAATTGTACGAATCAAACAACCGTATTTTAGTCGTTACAAGGTTATATAAATCAAACAAGCTCTCTCAAACCATTAAGTGATTCTTTATGCAACTGAGCACAGGTTCGCTACCTGAAGATTGACTCCACTCAGGACACTATATTCTCATTATACTTTTTGTCCTACACAAATGAGGTTTTATTAACAGACAGGTATATGCATTTCAAGTGCTCCGATAAGGTCGTACAACTCTGACACCTGCACTTCAATGCTGTTGTATTACGGCTTTCTGGCACAATGCTGGTAACTTATGTGCGACAGCTACAGTATTTGGAGATATCGGATATTTACACGTAAATAACACCCGTAGTCAGCAACTTACGCAGCAGCAACAACAACAGTAGCAATGTGAGTTACCTATCCAGTGTGTTTCCATTCTCGGGACCTGTCGTTCTAAGATTCGTTTGTAAATTACTTTCTGCCGTAACACTCATCAACTCCTTCACATCGCTGAACATTGAGAGAGTCAACTTTACTTAGATTCTTTCTAAAAATATTTCTAGTCAGTATGACTAGAGTGTAGGACTCAGTACCACGTGCGCAACCTTCACTGACTATACTAGTCTCATGTAGGCCTCATTGAGGTTCTGGTAACTAATGTCAGACAACTCAAAAGTCACACGAGCTTATGGGTCCGACGAAGCGGTATAATAAACACGTACTTCACCTTCAATGTCGACGAATTTATTTGAAATCTATGACAGTAGCTTGTTGAAAACTTCTCAGAGAATATAAAACAACTATTTCCAGACATAACCAAATCATTATCCAATCTCATAACAGTACTCAGGTACAGAATCTTACAAGCTCTCATGCGTACACCCAACTTAATTATACTCACCGGTATAAACAATGAATCACGAACCCACGTTTTCAGAACTCATGAACAGACGAACATGAATATTTTCCCTATTTCGTTTGTACACACTTATTTTCGAAATCACATAGTTGCATTTTAATTCATTCACTTTTTCTCCCGTTACGTTCGTCACTTCTAATGTCAGATGTAAATGGACTATTGGAGAGATACAGAACAATGTTTTGATTTGACTTTTCTCTCAAATTTGTTCTCCTGTCCAGATAATTAACTAATTACTTCCATGTCCGCAGGGGTAATTCCAGTGACATTTGTTGATACTAGATACCTATATTTGTGCCAGGAGAAAACTGATGTAAAACAAACTATGAAGAGATTTTACTGACACGTTATCTTAGGACTTTGCACCACTGGACG
Source organism: Paragonimus heterotremus (assembly GCA_013368495.1). NCBI lineage: Eukaryota > Metazoa > Platyhelminthes > Trematoda > Plagiorchiida > Troglotrematidae > Paragonimus > Paragonimus heterotremus. Next base: position 122,280 of record LUCH01000462.1, read on the forward strand.
TGTACACTTTAAACTCTGAACACGGTCGCACACTGTTCACAATGTTCACTGTGAACCTAACTGTTTCAGAAGTGTCGACTAGTTTTTACTTACGCTAATGAATACCGTTACATGAGTACTGAGTCGCGTGACATTCAAAAACCAATCGTTGACTCCACCGCTGTAGGAGGCAGAGTAATTGAAAAGTGTACGCCCGATGGACACCTTACTTATGACACCCGAATGCTAATGCTCTGGTCAAATGTGAAACTTGTAGAAAAATTTATTTTATAATTTCCCTTTTGCCGAAATTCCATTACATTATCTTCTAGTTGAACATCCTCAACAGTATATTTATCACCACCTAGATGTTACCAATGGTTCATTTCCAGTCAGCCTTACGTAAAATGCCACCAAATTGTCTATATGTATGACAAGGACTGAATGCCCATGTTTTCCACGAGGTACTGATGGTACTACTTCCTTGTGATTATCAAACCAAGAACAGCTGGATAGATGGAACATTTTAAATCACTTGGAAGACGAATTTCTTTAAACTAGCGAACGACAGTCAGAGTACAAATAATCACTTTTGATTCGTCCTCTTTGGCCTAACGAGTGATTTCTGCCAACAAATTTGAAGTGGTTTGATGAATGTTGTGCAGTTTTCCAAAACCTGCGTTCTGCCTACTAACTAACTAGCAATATCCACATCTGTAAGCTTATTTGTATTTAGTGATCTACCTCTTGAATTGACATGAATATTTTCTGTTAAACAGCCATTTTTACAACTGTTCAAGTATCTACATTTTAGGAGAATGTATGAAACAAAGAAATGTTGTCTTCTGTCTAATGTGCCGAGCTAAATGTACTATTTTCAAGTAAAACATCACCGTTATTTACCAATGACGCATTCATAGTTCTCAGGTCTGTCGGTCACGAACGCATCTGTGTAAATTTGAAACATCTAGCAGTACACCACAACAGTTCGGATTAATTAGGGCAAACAGCTAGGATAGGGATAGACAGGGAAGTCTCTGCGTACCTGTCATTCCATCCATTCTGCTAACTGTTGATACGTGAACCACTCCAACTTGCGATCGAGTTCCAGGAGATGTAGGTTTATCGGAGTATAAAGTTGCGCATATTGTGACCATCAAACACAAGATGACCAATCCGAGAAATGTAAGCACGAGAGCAGTAACGCTGCATAGTGGACAAAAATGGAGTTGTTCAAGACAGATGCATTAAACTGAATAGATTGCAAGCCTATTAAGCATATGGCCAACTGTATTCACGTAGAAAAGAGATGGCAATTATACATTTTCTTCGAACTGTACTTATACAATCAAACCCACATCTAAGGACAAACAAAACTGGTTTAATGTCAAAATGGTGGATTTATCAGAAGGCTTTTCGAACGTTCCCATCCAACAAAAATGTCTACTCCGGAGTGAACATTATCCAACCCTCAAGAACCTAACAGACTGGAATGATGTGTCTGTTTTAAAACCTGACAAAGGATCCAAAACTGAGGTGATAGACAAGTCATGCTTTCAGATAACAAAGTTTCTACGTGGACAGCCAACCTGATAGCATAATGTTAGGGCAGAAACACACTTGCCCTGAGTTGCCGATTTTATTGTTACATTGGCACATAATTGAAAGATAGTACCAGTATATGGAACCTATTGGTCGTATGACTAAGCAGTTGCACGGACTACCAAAGATTCACGAACCTCAAATGCCATTTTGGCCGATTCTTGCGATGGCGGCTTCGCCTTATCACAAACTTGCCAAGTAGTTGGTGGATGTTTTACAGTTAGTTTGCCTACTAACTTTCACATTTTGTCTGAAAGACAGGTTTGAGATTTATGATATTCTAGGTAATGCTGATTTTAAAGGAAAAATTATGTGCTTCCTTGTAAATTCGCTTTTCACAACTGTGCCATTAAGGGGGATGATCAACTTTACCTGTGATTTTGCGGTGGCTCACAACATAAAGCTTAATATCATAGTCAGAACCTTGGAGCGTTTGATATTACTGTGCGCTGAAAATAACAGATTTCATTTTCACATCATGTGATTTTAAAAAAAATAGACCGGGTCGCGATGAGTAGTCCTTTGGGACCGATTTTGGCTGAAGTATTCATGTCTGGGATTGAGCTCCACATCGCAAATACAGTGCATGACATGCTTATTTATCGTCGATTTGCCGTTGATGTAATAGTGGTCGCAGTATACAAAGAAACAATAAAAAGTCCATTGAATTTATTGTATTCTTTGCACTGAAGTCTAACGCTACCGTAAGAGTTTCATAAAAAAACAATCTTGTCGTTTTTCGATATCATCAGTTAGCAACTGCAGAAATGTACAATATGTCTATCAGCACATCGTAAGTCCACCTGGATAGGACAATATCTGAATTTCCAGATTCCCATTCATATAACACAAACGCCAACTGGTTCGTTGTCTATTTCACACAGTGCGAACTATATGTATATATGCATGCAAGTAAAGCGAAACCTACAACTAAGAAAAAAGCGTATCGTACGTTTTAAACCGCGGCTAATCACTCTCTCTCTCTCTCTTGCGTTGCAGAGTGGGTCGTTTGTGCTGTCCCCAAAGTACAGGTCCCAATTGTGCGCATACTAACTGACCGAACAATGACACAATTTTCCTTATTGTTTCTTACCCTTCCTTACTTTTGTAGTATTGCTACGTGTTCTTGATAAACTATTTCTGGAAAACTCTCGTCCTCCCTCTAAACGGGTATATTACAATATACTAGACACACAGTTGGAATATATCAGCGAAACCCTTGTTTCCAACTATTATCCACTGGGTTCTATTGATTTACACAGCAAACAGAGATCAATAAGCCTACAAGAAACAACTGTTGCTGAGAAACCGATGTACTTGCAGTTACTGTACAAAGAAGATGATAATATGTCGTTTATAACGCGATGACTAAACCAAGTGCTCATCGTCGGCGGCAGGAGGGTGTTTGGTCTCTTCACATTTTTAAGGCAAGGTAGTGGAACATACCGTCTTTGCCAGTTCGTACGATACTTGTAGTAATCAAGAATGCGATTATAGTAGGACTTTGATTTGAAATTTTATGTGCTGAAGACTATGTACAATATTCACATTAGAATTGACTGACAAACAACTGGAGTCGGTATGCGAATGAGGTGTCATAACTGAGTTATCATTTTTTCAGTAAAAAAGTTTACGAGTACAGAGTTGATCAATATTATTCGCTTGACATTACTTCCACGAATGAGTGTTCAGTTATACTGACACACGACAACGCCACAAATTCCACAACTGTGCTGAGCATAACAGTCGGACTATTAGATATACTGAACAGTCTGTAAAAGCGAGTACCTCAGTTTCTGTGTTATTCATCTACCACAATGAACCAACAATTTAAACCACCCTTCTGGGAAATAGTAAGTCAAATATGACGCAATGTTCCAGCTGCTCAGCCTGTACACTTTGTACAGAATCCATAAGTAAATTGGCAGATTTTTGCATTAAAAAGAATAGTTTATTTCTTTACATACTTGTTGTGCTTGTGAAAACGGGATACGTAAAACACGACAGGTTTTCAGCCGCTCGATTTATACGTTATCCGGATGGCGGATTTTAAGATTTCAAGTTAACTGAATGGTTATTGTAATTCACCTCTAAAAACTGAACGTTGAGTATTCGACGGTGTTTTGCAGTGAAAGCACGCTGGACTCCAGTTTCTAGCATAGACCTAAATTATTGATGGGCTTGCGTCTATTCTTTCAGTGACTGGACAGAACTGTCTATCTGGCCTGGAAAACTTTAGTGATGTACTCACAATGCTTAAATTATAACAACAGTGTGCATAAGAAGCAAACATTGTTGTTCTTCTAAGAAGTGATAAAAACTATTTCATCGACTGTCATTAATTAAGACGTAAAATATGAAAGTCTACTTATTCCAGGTGTGGGGCAATCATACAGCACAGTTTGCCATGTAACTAATGATCACAACAACGTTATTTTCAGATATCTTGTCAAATTTCACAATCAGCGGTGCATAAATCAAAAATGTTAACACACAAACAAAGTGAAAATCAGTCAGTCGTCAGTATGGCAGAATACTTGCCGAAATACGCCAGTATTGGTAAGTCTCGCTTTGAAGTTTCAGGTACATTAATTACTACCTCCTTCGGACTAAAGTGAACTGTGTCATTTCATACTAATAAACTGTGTTAGTTGAGGAAGTTGGTCGAACTTTTCGGCGAGACTTAGGTACTTCAATGTGTTATGTGACGGGTTCAGCAAACTTTCGCTAAGTCCATATGCAATCGAATCGTAATATTAACACAATGGGATTCTATGGGTTCACATTTGATGGGAATAAAACTAGCTGTAAATTGGCACACTGAAACCAGTGCAAAAGGCCAGTGTAAATAGGTACGTTCGTAGTTACACCCCACAAGCTTTCGAGTGCAGCTATCATCTTTTATGCGAATCAAGCTGTAGATCAGCTGGCTCATTCGACCATCTCTTTCTTCGTAATGAAAGTTTGACAAAAACCGGCAAGTCCCTGTGCCCAAGACATTGTTATATAGATAGACAGTAGAATACGCGTTGCTGGACTCACGTTTTGTTTACCAACCGAATCACTGCACTGGTTGGTATTCTGTTAAGCAAGGTGAATGTGGTGGCTAGATGAAGGCCTCTAGTACGGTTATACGTAAACAGCGAGGTAAGTGAACTGAAAGTGTTCAAAATGCTGGACCGATTGCTTACTCGGATATTCTGTAAATTGAATAGCCTGTTTGTAAACGTTAGAACACAACCGTGACGAACTAATGGCCAAGGTGAAGTCAACAGCCAGAAGTGTCGATAATTTTCCCAAACCGTCGATCAATATTCAATGACGAATATCAGATCAATTCAGCCAATTTTTGACTTGTTAGTCTGCACATAGTACTGCAAAACATTCAACCACCTAGTTCGTTCATTCGTGCTATGCCTGAGTGGCATTAGTGCGATAACTAATTTATACCAGTTATGAAATTCACGTGATCGAAAGCGTTTCAGCTGTAAACGTCAATGTTATACAAAAGGTCTGTTTGACATCGCCATTAGAGTGGTTTCTATATACACTTTCAAAATGAAGCTTAAGACAACAGACCGGGGTTAAAGAAGCAAAGCTATTACGCATGTCTGGTTACATAGCTTTTGTTGGACCACAGATCGATTAAACCGCAAATCAAAAATCTCACAGGAAATTGCCAGCGTTTAAGCTATTCAATTGTAAGCGAGAAATAAACTATCGGACCATAGAAAATAGTACACTGAAAAACTGTCAGTCATTCAGGAAGGTTCTTCAGTTCACGTTTCTGATTAAAAAACCGAAGTCGTTTTGCACTTGTGTAAGACATACACGACACTGAACTTCCAGCCAATCTGACGGTGGCAAGTAGGCTACTGATTGTCAAGACACAGGCGACCTTCACTGTCGTTGTAATGCGGTGAGATTAGAGGTTTTTTAATCATACACACCATGAACGTCAGCGTTATTGATGGTGTCTAACTACATTATTTGTGAACATGTACATGTGCACATTGACGTACACCTATGTTATGAAAACAAGGGTTTTAATCAAAGGTGCTATTTCTACAATTTCTTTTTCAAACCTCTACAGTTATAAAAAAAACATTCTGGTCGATAACTGACCTCAAATGGAACACTCGCTCGACATCATTTTAATGAAGCTCTGAGAACTGGTCGCGTTCAACTGATTGTAAATATAACGTGGGAATCCATCACATAGCCGTTTGGTATTGATGCGGTTCTTTGTAGATTTCAATGAGTGTAACAAACCCTAAAATTCCAGTTGGACACTACATTTATACTGTGGAGTAACCCTTCAAGAAGTACGCTAATGTTGTCTGTTTGTGCACATGTTATGTTACTCATTGACGTGCACCATTCCACCCACCCACTGCCAGTTTAATTGCTCGTCCGTAGTATATCCGGAATAAATTACTGTCGCTCTGGGTTCGCTATATCACAACACAGTACATGTGTATAATACACACAAGTAGTATTCAGTTCTCATTATTTGTTGCATATATATTGCTTATAAATTGGTTTATAGATCGCAAACTTGCCAGCCTACTTATTAGTAAATTGAATTATAATGGGGTGAAACCGGATGATCAGCTTGCGTTATGAGGCCACTCAGCCTAATAAATGTAAACGGGTGGCCAATGAACTAAGAAACAAAATATATGGTGTAAAAGACAGTTAGTTATGAAGATCTACTGATAAAATATAGAGCAAACATGAGCTGAGGTGTACATGAATTTCTGCGAACGGTGCTCATTGTTCCCAAAAAGCTGAACGTACATTATATCAAAACCGCATCCACGAAACGAATTCAAACTTGCATGACAGTCCGAGCAACAGAATTGATATGTATGATTTCCGCAACAGTACTCTTTGCATAGGACCATCTCGGATTTATTACTGGTTTTAACCAAACATTTCTCCACTGCATCTACAAATGACAAGACAAAATAGTATGTGTTGAATTAAATCTACCACTTAAGTTGTAGATTTTTTAACAAGTGTCTGGTTCACGTGAGCATGCGTTGCTTCTTTTGTTTACACAGACGTGTCAGGAAAATGGAAAAGCCTACAAAACAGAAGACATTTCAAACTGGTATATCGTTTACGTGTTAACTAGCAACGAGGGAATATACAAATCGCATTTTTGTGATCAGAAATTCTCTTATTTAGTAAATACTAGGGGCTTTGTAATAGCTTTGATCTCAGTCATGATTCGCATAATTCTGATGTTGCAGTTTACACCCACTTATGACTCCATAAGAAGAAATTGTTCTCAGAATATGGCTTTTGTCACTGCTTTCAGTACGATTCTCTGGTTTGTTTTACAGTCACCCGGATAGGACTAAAAAAGACAGATTTGGTGGATAGAGTTGTCATAAAGTGTTCACACGTTTTGAGTAGCTTTCAACAGGAAAGTTACGGATGCGTTTTGCTATGTGCAATCTTATATTCTACCGTTAGTTTTTGACCTGGTGAGCTCCTGTGAGGAATGGACTTCATTACAGAAGAGTCATGATCACGATGCTCTTGGGAAACGATCTCCAGTGAAACCACTTATTGCATGGAAGACACTAAGAGTAGGTCGATGAGTCCGTTTGCGAACCAGCGAATGCATATAGAACTAGACCAATTAAAGTGGGCCGAATCATTTGTAAACATTTGGTGAATTCCAGATTTCCACATATTTTTGTGGGCTGATTTAACCCAACGAGGCAGTTCTACTCGGCGATTGGTTATAAAGGGTGAAAGTCTTATTTTCGTCTAATATCCCCTTGGAAGACGACCGCTCAAACAGTAGTTGTCTGCAGCCGAAAAATTCAGAGTTTGATGGCAACAGTATGCGCGCAAACTTGTGCTAATGTTCCCATATTTGTTAGACTGTTGTACACCCGCGCATTCTGACTGGTATCCTGATTGTCTGTTTGAATATTCTTATGATATAGACTTATTAGATATTGTGTTATTGGTTTTACTGTTGCCTTCATATTTGTTAAAATACTTGATTAACTTTGGTTACCCAGTAATACTGACCGCTTGTTGACCTTAAACTATTTCGTTTTTTGAAGGCCCCGGTGCCTGCTGTTTCATTTATTATACGTTAACTGGAAACCTCACACGTAGATTAATATGATGATTCTGCTTAGCTCTGTCATTCATTATAAGCATTTGCTTCCTCCGGCTGTTGGACTATTATTACGGAAGCCATGAAATTGTATCACTGAAGTTCCTCTACAACCTTATCGGTCACTGTAATATTTTGTGTATGACCATGTAATTAACACCGACTATATTTGTCGACATTCTACAGAGTTGAGGGCAGCGAGTAAACTTGTAGGGCTTGGTCGATGGAAACTGCGCGTTTTCACGGATCCAGAGAGTCAATGGCATTACAGGTTAACAAAGGATTGCTAGATACATGGCACAGTCATCGGTACCATGAGAGATTTCACGCTGAAAGTAGGTTTCCGGTAACAGGTTGGTCGAAAGGAATACGCAGAACACTCACTCTCCTCTCTTGGAGGTTACTTGGGTACAAACGTTTCCGAGTACTCGTACGTGCTGACTGAATTTTGTTTATTATATGATTTACAGAGTAGTGAACACAGGAAAAGTAGGAGTAACCAAAAGGGGAACGGAAAATCAGATAACATTTCCGATGTACACAAATGAATCACAGCTAGACATGAATTCACAAGGATCGACGTCATTACATGAATCGACTGGACCTTATATTGTGTCGATCGAATTAAAACATCTAAACTAGCAGCATTATTTGTTTACGATTGTTGTTCGCAGTCTATAGTTATTTTTCGGGGAAATACAATAACTGTCCTGTTAATTCCGATCGGTGACCCCACACTTAATATTCCTCGGGTAAAAATCACATAAATCATTTGGCTTTCAAGCATACGCTTGTTACCAATAGTGAGTGTGGTGGCCTATTACCAACGCGCATAGACAGAACATTTGTGTCTGTGAAGCAGGCACGTTTTCATGCATCACCATTCAAGACAAGCCACCGCGTTCATGGTCTTGCATTTGTACACGTCTGATCGGCCTGGATATGTGAAATTGAAGGTTGGGCGTTTGAGGTCCAGCCATCTTATGCTCGTTTGTCGACAGTGTCAACAGCAACGTCAAGGCCAACAAAACATTAGTGGCTCGCGCTGATGAGGAATAGAGAATGACCATCTAAGAACAAAAGAGAACTGAGGGCATCAAACTAGGTCAACTAAGTCTACAGCCATACATTCAAAATCAAGGTGCCAACGTACTGCAAAATAGGTGACAGATCTGTGAGAAAGTAAGGCTTCGTCAACTTTCTTGCACCTTTCACTACCATGCATCATTACGTATGGTCACTCTCCAGACAATTCCTTCAAATAACGAAAACGTTTACAGAACTGAGACCAGTTGCACATCATTTCTGTTGGTGTCCCCAGTAGGTGAAAGTGACCGACGTTCGCTAACCAAATGAAGATGTTTCCGCTTCTGTATGCCAAGTCATCATCTGTTCTTCACACTTATTACGGCAGTCAGCGACGATGTCGATAGAAAATGTTGAGTATGGCACATCTCTACCTGGCTTTTCTTGTACATGGCCTAACAGCCTAAGCTTGTGCGTACCAAAGATTGGACAGGCTAACGTGTTTGGCATTCGCTACAAAAAATCATCTTCTTATAATCACCGTTGATTACCTGTTGACGCCAACCGGAGAATGATACAACGCAGATACGGATGTTTAACTGACTGAAGACAGTTCACGTCTACTACCCTCAGCGGTCAGATTTCCCTTCATTAAAGCAGCACAGCCCACACTGTCGCCTTAAAGACACAAATCTTGAACAGCAAAGAGATGCCCATCTGTTGCCATGCGTGTCCCAGACTAGTGAAGCTCGTCTTAGCCTCGGAAATGCCCGAATTCGTTCCATTCCCAATATTCCCGTCGCTGGTCATGTAAATTCTCACTTAGAAAAACAGGTCAACAATCTTCATAACATCATTATCCAATAGAAAATCTGTGTAATCCCAGCAGTCTTGCAGAACACTCGCCATTTTGAGCCTACAAAATACCTTCTTATATATTCAGCGGAGCGCGAAATAAAATCTTTTACTATATGCACTGCTTAAAAATTGTCAAACAACAAATTATTGTTGTCAGTATAATCAGGATAGGTCAGTCTTTCACCAGGTAGGAAGTCCACCCCGGCAACTTGTGACTGCTAGAGACAGTCTTGCAGTATTTCGTCTATGACAAAGTTAAACAAAAAAGGTGAAAAGGAACACTCTTGACCTACGTCACTCCTTGTGCTGGAACTTTCAGACAGTTCACTATAGACCCTAGCCTGGTCTGAATTATGAAAATAAAGCGCTCACAATTTGTCCAGATATCTGGCCTGCACATTCCTGCCTTTAATTAACTCTAAACACGTAGACCGATCCATCGAATCGAACGCACCTTTATAAGTGAGAAATAAGGCAAATGTTGGAAAAGAGTGATAAATTGATCAACACATCTTCCCATGGACGAAACTCAGCCTGTTCTCTTCCAGTTGCTTGCTTTCCGAGCTGTATCGAGTATAGTGAATGCCAGAATCTTATCAATGACTGGAGTCAAACTAATCTCCTTGCGGTCTACGTAACCTCTCCGAATTTCTTTCGCGATTATGAGAACAGAGAGCGATGTTTTTCGTCGTCCATACTGGTTAAAACAAACGAGTCAAGGCCTCTACTAATGCTTCACCACCTATCACCAAAAGCGCCCGCACGAGATTATCTGAGCCAGCAACCCAATTGCGTTTGAGAACCAAAGTGCAATTGCGGACCTCAGTTTTAGTGGGTAGTTCTAACTTTACCGGGCAGGAAATAACATTGCGAATTTGTGCTGCTAACACAAGAAACCCGCTAAATTAACCTTCGAAATTTTCTGCTCAACACTCTGACCTTTTAGACTTACTTTGGATGTGTACCGTCTGCCTCGTAGTGATCCTCACTAACAGTCAGGTTGCCTTAGACCAGCAGCACTTATAAGTTTGGTCACTGTGCCCGTGTTCGCTGAAGCAACGGTGGTGTCTAGTCCCAAGCTTTCCCCATTGTCATGCCTTACGCTTGGCGATCAGGTTACACTTTAAGTTCCTATGGATATCCCTCGCAGAGTCGTTATATGAATTGCCAAGAGGAACGTTCCGTCTGGCATCTAACAATTCTAGATATTTCTGTGAAATCATATGGAAGTCAATTTTGCAAACAGCTGATTTTGGCAGTTTTCATCAGACTATTAGAACTACACAGGGTAATTGCGATTTATATGTATAAATTATAACAAGCAGATCATTAAAACTTACAGAAGTGATGCACATAACTGGCCAATGGATGAGGGTGCAAGTGATGTTGTGTGTTCGAGTGTCATGCGTGCCTGTCATTAGACATATGTTCGTCGGTGTCAAGTGCTTCACCCTTGATTGGCTTTCAAATGGTTGTGGAATAACTGACCAAGGGAGGTGCGGGGTATGTACGAACTGTTTTGTGGCACACAAATAGGCGTTATGGGGTCTGATGGCAATAGCCTCGGCCGTTGCGAGCTTTCGCATTCTGACAGTTCTTGAGCAAGACTGACGAACCTGTTAGATGACTCGGAACGCTTCCTCTGGATTAATCTGATGGCCAGTATCAATTAAATCGGAGTCCAACGCACTGGAACTGAGCTTCCTCGAACCGCTGTGAAGTTGTTTCGTTAGGTGTTCACGAATAATCTCCGGTAGTCACTTTACGGTTCTCCCAACGTAACCAGGTTAACAACAATGGGTGAGAGAATAGATACCGAAAGACGAGGAGAACCTGAGCAAACTATCCTAAAGGCGTAGTACCAGTATCAGACAGATATCAAACGATAGGATGTCTTTCTGCAGGGTAGGCACTCTCGATCGCCTTTGAAAGTCCGCAGTCTCATATGATGGGTGAAAATCGGCCTTTTTCCTCTGCCTTTTGACCGAGTCCACATTTCGTATCAGAATGCAAGGTTTCATCTGTGAGTCTCTCAAGGTGTCCAACTTCAATAAGCGTTTCTCGAATATACGTCATTTCTTCTTGGAGAGTGTCAGTGTGTATATTTTTAAACTCTGTTTACCAAACAAGGGGGGCAAATTTCTTTCGTACTTCAGCAGGACAAACTTGTGAAGATGTGTGCATTGACCCGTCCAAGTTTTTTCCGTGAATGGGTCATTGGATTGTTCGATCTGATCGATGAATCGAAGTGACACCTAGGAATGAGAGACTGTCAACATTTTCCAGCTCGATGGTGAACTTTTTATTCGGGTGTGCATAATCGAATTGCTCTAACATGACCTGGGGGTAATCATCGTTCGGAATAAGACGAGAAATGTCATGTGCATGGGGCTTGTAGAGTTTGCATTTAGTTACGTTATAACTGAGTTTAGTGGTCTTCAGTTTGGCCATAAATATATCTGAGAGTAGCGCACCTAAAGGTGAACCCAATGTCACTCCATTTTTCTACCTGTATAACTCTCTACTACATTGAAAGTAAACATTGTGTATGCAAAGCAGTAAAAGCCCTTTCAACTGTTTGCTTGCAATTCCGGTATCAATCTGATTGTTCTTGATATAAATGCAGAGATAATCAAAAGTTTCCTGCAATTGGATAGTACTGAATAGGGAGGTCACATCCAATAAGCAATGGATCGATTGCATCTACAAAGCCGGAAGTCTCATCCAGACTAAACGGAATCAGTCGTTATTTGATCGATCCTAACATCTTCACAAGCTAAAACATGACAAGAAGAATTACATCTGTCCAGGATTGGTCTGAATAGCAATCTGTCCTTATGAACCTTGGGAAGACCGTACAGATGTGGAATAGTATTTCCCGTAGATCTCATACGTTTGATTGTTTCAATTGGCGAAGTAATTTAGAAGAGCTTTCCTATATTGCTGTCGTTTTATCTTTATCATTTTCTGCCTTCTGAAAATTCAAGCTATCTGATAGAATCGACATTTTGGTTATTTATTCAATCTTATACAGTGAAACTATCCCCGCTCCTTTGTCAGCTTTCATAGTTGGAATATTCTGGTTGGTTTGCAACTCTCTACGTGTTATATGTGTCTATGAGTTCCCGCTTCCGTAAACTAATGTTCGGTTAGCTGCTATTCAAATAAGTATAGCAAGCTTTCACAAGAATGGATCACAGTGTTCAGCATTAAACTCTGAATCTATTTAATTGAGTATATAAGATTTCAGAATGAACCCATTCATCCGAACGGTTACATCTAACGCTTGGGTGGCAGAATTTTGAGTCTAGTGATAAGGCTTCTAATGTAGTGTGGCTCAACGTTACAGAAGAAAATCTGTGAACAAGCCGTTCTGCTTCATTTGGAAACTCGATCTGCTGTTTGACTGGGTGCAAACCATAAGGCAACTTGTTCGTCTTCTTGTATACTAGCGTTTACACCTCTGTCTTTACTTATTTTTTGATCCACTTTCTCTCCACCTAGGTAACCGTCTCAACAACAATTACAAGCTGGGAGTGATTACTCGTGAATTCATGAGTTATTGATGAAGGCAAATCCTCTTCATTTTGAGTAGGAAGTCGAGAGAATTTAGAAGCGGATGTTACGTTGCAATGGCAGAGAGGATTCCAATACAGCTTCGAGAACTCCTGGAACCTAATGTTCGTTCAACCCAAGAAATCACCCTGTTGCCTGTTACATTAACACTTTCATGAATGCGCTCGAAAATACCCAATGAAGTCATGAGAACGACAAAGTAGCGAACAAGA
>LUCH01000462.1:136132-182621 GCA_013368495.1 Paragonimus heterotremus
TACACACAACAGCTGGTTGTAGAACAAGGAAGTTTGTCTTTGAGTTGTGACATGATAATGGGTGTTGAACGGAAACTCACGCACAATTGAGCGGCAAAATAGGTTGTTTCAACCGACTTTTTCAACCTTCTCGAGATCACTTCGGCCATGGGATCACCTCTGAATGGCCGGTGAAATTTGCGACCGGCAGCTAATAGGATCTTCGGGACAAGAACTGTCAAGGCTATTTTATAGACTGACTTGGTACTTATGCTCTACCAACGACATGGCTAGTTTCTCAACGACCAAACGTTGCAACAGGTGGTGCCGTTGTCCAGCAAAAGTGACGACAAAATGACAATGTACGAACGCATGATCTGAATCGAAGCAGGTGCTCCAATAAAAAAGACAGTCCTGAATGAAACCACATAAGCCATAACTAACAGTTATGTGGTCTACCTGAGACCATGTCTGATTCGGAGAAGGGGACTACAAATATAATAGTAACGCGCACGATTCCTAAAACTAACGCTGGTGATCAATAGCCCATTCGCAGTGCACAACTGCAGCGTCCGGCCACCTTCGTTTGAACGACATGATACTATCCCAAACAAGCCACACAAACAAGATTCGGCCTCTCCAAGGTGGTCGACTTGGGCGTTCATCTCCCCGGCCAGAAAAACTACATCAAAACTACTTATCGATCGAAATAGGGTTGCCAGATCTGAGTAGGAGCTGCCCAAGGCGCAGGCATCACTACAGTCAGTTGGAGCTTAATCATACACACAAAAATGCTTCTGAAGATTTTACGTCTATAGCTGGTTTTAGTAAAAAAAAACAATGTCAAGCGGACGACAGAAAATCTACTGCTAACAGGAATCCAATCTACCAGTGTGGCTACTGTCGTCGTACTGAGGACTGTACATACGTCAGCCTGATTGGTGACAGTGGCTTTGCAGTCAGCAGAAGTGTATAACCAATATCGGGTGGATAGTGCGGATGCCGTCAGTTCCATACGTTGACTACTGTCTTGGATTCTAGTTATTGAAATGAAGTCGACAAGGATATTTGACAATTCTAATGTTCGTGTGAAGGCGGTGTGTTGGCCTATCTGTTTCAGATTGCGAGCATTGAAGGCACATATATTAATTCGCATTCTAGGTCTAAGCATGGGATGAGAGAGGCTTGAGGTTAAATAGTAATAGATGGAACCTGTCGGCTCAGTGTTACCAAGGTTAGCTACATCTGTTGTGGGACCTGTAGAGTAACTCTCAGAAATAGAGGTTGGGAAGGGCCTGAGAACTAAATTCGAAAGCTTATGCAGCGTAGATGATCAATCTCCAACACAAACTAGACACTGATGTGCTTAAGAAGGTGACTTGTTCTCCACTCTGCAGCCGTTAGGTGCTCCGTCTGGACCGCCTGTTTCCCAGGATCGAGAGTTGCGTTCTCCAACATCACTTCGGTGTTCTGCTGATTATATTGCACAATTCACAAAGTGTCTGACGTGACCGCCCATTTCCTCACTATAATACCTGTAGTTGATCAGAAAGCCTGACTGACGTTCTTCACTGGTTCTGGATCCAACACGATGGCTCTATGGGGCTAAAGACATGCTCGTAAGGCCACGAAATCTGGGATGCACAGTCTACTCGGCGTCAAGAATGTCAACTCCAAGTTCGTCCATCAGGCTTGACTCGAATGTGGCTTATGACGAATAAACTTTGAAAATGGGTTTCGGCATAGAGGATGACTCTAAAATCCGGGCTACCGGGACTGACAAAATCGGAAAGCATGGGGCTGGTTTTCACATAGCTGCCATTCATCATTGTTTTTGATCGGATGTAACCTCTCACTCTCCTGTGATAGTCGCACACCTCTTTTCTCACGTAATGCACGTCTTCCACCTAAACTGCCTACTTATTTTTGTCAAATGTTCACACAAAATTTATAACACATTTATGCGAGGGCCTTGAACTGACTGTTATCTCTCTTCTGACACATGTCTTACTATGAAGATATCTTATCGGTGTCATCTACCTCATTCATTTTGACTGAATGGGCCTACCAATTGCTTAGTGCTGAACATCATGCAACGTCCAGTATTTGGCAGCTGTCTTGGTCGAAATCCGATTTCTTATCTTGTTTGGTTATCTATGTTATCACCGCTTGCTTTCTTTTTAAATAAATTGCATCCGAATCATGATTTAAAATAAACGGTATATAATTAGGTGTCAAATTTCGACTGTGTCGGTTGCAATTGAAATTCGTCGATGCAACTGAATGTTGCAGCTTCAAAATCATTATGTTCATCTTGTAGACACACTTTAATCTGTCGTGCTCCACCAAAAAGGATCAAGCTCACTCGAATAGATAGTATATTCCCTGAATTGAATCGTCCTTCTTCACAACCATATATCATAATCTGTCTATTTCAATATTGGTCATTTTAGTAATTTTTGATGTGAATAACATGTATTCGGACTAATCACTGAATCACTGAAAGACATGTTATCCGTTTAACTACGTTTACATGATTGTATAGAAAACGTTAAGACGTTTTATTTGCCAATTTCTGTTTACGCATTTTTAAGTCAGTATGCTGTTGTGTTTAAGAATCATCACTGGATGTTTCTTTAGACTGTAACCTCTTGGCTGAACTATCAAGTTGAAATCGCCAGTATACATCAGGTATATTCAGCCATACATGTTCGCTACTTACTCTGTTAATCCAGTCATATACTACATTAGCCTTATTCACTTACTGACACGTACTGGACATCGCTGTGATCTGACAGTTATGAATTCTCGCTGTACGGTTTAGTGAAGGGTGTGATCTGTAGCAGTCGCTGTGTCTATTCATGCAACACCCGACACTACCGAACAGTCGGCGCTCCACAAGGTCAGTGAGACCAGCCTCACAAGCACTGTTAGTATCAGTGACACTAGCACACTAGTGTGATATTTGGTTGTGCATTTTCACCATAAACTCTGCCATGAATATGCCGTTCTTATCATACAACCCACTACGATGCATCACACCAGGTAACTACTCAACATGATGATATGACAATGTGGTGTGCGCGGCAGCATGCCATCCGTGCACGACTATACATGTGAAATGGTCCCCGTTCCCTTGCCTCTCCTGCTATCTGGAAATGGCACTGTTCATCGAACAAAACCGACCACCACTGATAACACATGCTCCCTCACACATGAGTCCCAAAATTTTACTTTCAGGTTTTCCTTCTTGATGAGTTACAATTTACGGTATTGGATATTCGTACTTGACAAATTTTTCCTCAGGTATTAGTGGAAGAAATCGAGTTAGTTAATATTTAAGTGTAAATCGTGAGCTCAAAAATTTGTCAGTTATACCCGCTTGTTCGTTCGTATTAACCAACGACCGCCGTCGCTTGGCAAATCATTATGGCCTCCAACCTTTCCTTTGCTTCAGCCCCGCTGGTGTACTGTATGATGAATGTTTTGTTTGTTTCCCGGTCCAACTTTGCACTTTGCTTCTCTTCTTCCTCCTATGTAGAGTGCAATAATATGTAGTCTCGCAATGAACTGCTTAATGCCTTAAGTTTCGAGTATTTTTCTTCCCAGCTTAGGCCATACAATTGGGATATCTTTACTTATTTCCCGAGAGATAACAGTTTCTCCTTCGTACTAGTCTACTGACTGGCTAACCAGTTTTGACCGGTTGGACCGCAAAAGTCTCATGTCTGTTGATCTTGTTCTCACTGGATATGTTGTGTGTGAATGAAATAGTAAGCTGTGTAACTCAAGTCACTTGTGCTGAGTGTCATGCACTAGGGACTCTTGAGTTCGCTCACCGTGACTGGTCCAACCGGAACGGATACCGCCAATCGTGTGTCATAACTGTATCCTAAGCGTATGTGAGCAGTAAAGCCATATCATACATTTGTTTACAATATACTTTCCGAAAGAAGTGTCTTGCTCAGTCAAACGCTCCAACTTGTGGATAACGTGATACAAATTTCCCAGTTGGATAAACAACATTTAATTTGATTACGTTAGCTAAAAGCTTCAGATTGTGACAGAAATTCAATTCACACACTTCCGTCGGCCGTAAACTTGTGAATAGCGCAAACTAGTAAACGTACATGTCAACCTACAACGTGAATTCTACCGGAAACCAAGTCTAAACAGTCGTGTTCTGGATAACAAAAATGTCATCCACCACACGTCACAAAATCAGTACTGCCTCACCGTTCACTGTTCTGATAAATCACAGCAATCCACAAAATCGGAAGTATACTAACTCGCTCTCCTGGCTCCTCCGTTCAAATGGTTTGAGTAAAGTTACCGTTCCAACGAATAAATTGGAAGGAAATAACACATAAGATAATTATCGATCTCACATTTTTAATGTTTTAGGTCTGATGGAAAATCGATTAACTAAACGAAAACATCTTCAACAAATAGAACAACAATAACCACTACAAAACTCACCAGCCACATTCCAGAATAAAAACAATGTAAGAATAATCCTGGACGTTTTCATTCACACCAGATGAAATGGCCGATTATCAGGTATGCATCCACACTTGTAACCAGTAAGGATCAAGACACACGCATACGGCCTTCGTTTCAATAAAAACCCCAACACATCAATGCACGCGCTGAATGTGTAATTATTGCGTGTTGTTTTAGCCCGCTCTCGGTCAAAGCGTGCCAAAAGAGAACACAGATGACCTTGGACAAGGTTGTGTGGAGTCGGTTGCCAGTGGTTACTATGCTTTGTTCATTGAAACCAGCACCAGTATGAGGGTACTTAGAAAGTTTGAGCCCGAATTACAAAAATGTAGTACTTGACCTAACGAACAAATTAGACACATTTGAGTCGAAAGTGCATAGCATAACACACAAATGAGGTCACAATGAAATTATGAGTACACATATGTAAAGCTCCTTCCAGCCCAACTTTGTTCGGTCAGTCAACAGCACTTGAAACATCGAACTCTCGAAGGGAAATTACAAGTTTCACTAATTATACATAAACTCATCTTCATTTTTAGGGTCTTGGCTAGCCCTCTTCTCGAAATCGGCAACAAAACGGATGAAGGAGGACTTTATTTTCGCATTCATTCGGATATATGTCACTCAAAAACGGAGTATTTTTGTTGCACATACAGTCATGAAACGTCTTCTATGAACAACGAAACAGCAGTTGTCGTTCATGATTCAGGCGCACACGAAAAAAAAAATGAAAACAACTACAAAACAAATCACCATGATTAGGATGAGATGTTTGTGTATGTGATGTGCATCATGTACTGACTGTAATCATGTCGGCCAATCTTCCGGTTATACTGTTAATCGGGTTTTTGTTCCAAATATTTATTTCAGTTCTCTCTCATGTTGCTCTAATCCACTTTGATTGATTTTAAGCCAAAAGCGATTATACATGTTCACAAAAGGATCGAGTCGTCGGTGATAAGTTGCCCATAGTAGGATCTGAACCCCAACGTTCTTTCTGAAAGGGTCGTTTATTTCAGCCTAACGCTTAGAAGTACTGTACTCCTGTAAGTTAATATTCTCCGTACTAGCTTCGATAAGTAATAAATGATCTCTGGGGAGTTAATGGTATTCCTTACTGGTAACATTTTGCTTCCGGAGCATATGCTTAGTTTTCTCGTTTGCATACGATTTGTTGTGAAACATTGTCTTATGTTTTACGACATTATTTTGATATCGACGACCACTTGAAGAATAGATGGAGGAACGCGAAAGAAATTTGCTGGTTATTGGTTTTTCTGTGACAATTTGAAAATTTTGCGACGTCAGCGAGTTATAAAAATAAACCCATTCATAACACAATTTGAAAATATTCACAGTACCACAAAAGACTGCAGAGCAGTGCTATAATATGGGACCAGTACATACATCTTTAAATTACGCACGGTAATTAGTATGCAGTAATGTGACAGTTTATCTCGCAAAGTTATTGATTGATGCATCTGTCACAGATTTTAAAAAATTGCTAACTGAATCTCTCATTCAACTCCTGTGGTCCTTCCTATGTAGGCACAGTTTATCTGTTGTTAGTTGAATACAAAATACATGAGTGTTGTACGGACTTTTAGGATCAAAACAGTGCATTAAGTACGCCATATAATTGTTTGTTGTCGGATCTTGGATGGTGAAAGCTGAAACTTATGTTTCCCATTTGCTTGTATGCTCACTTTATGAATCGGTGGCATTGTTCAAGCTGGGACGGAGAACCGCCTACATGGACACCAAACAACCGTCGCATCTTGGCGGATGCCATCATGATGTCTTTTACATTTCGGCATTCCCGATACACTATTTACTAAGTACAGTTCTGTCGAAATACCTTGGTTTGTAACACAAGTCAAATGATGTGCAATCCAATCGCAGTTTTTCATTTGCTTCACAGAATATTTTCCGTCAGTCTTCACTCCAACATTATCTCAGTCAAGAGTAGCACTTTCCTGGCCTGAGGACCACCAGATCACTAATTTTATTGTCAACTTCTCTGTTTCTCGCATAAACGGGGTTCAGTTATCCCGTTGTGGTTGTGAGTTTTCAGATACATTTCTTGTTTAAGTCCAAAAGTGCCTTTAATATGTTCTTTCCGTACTCACTTAAGTCAGACGTTTGGAATTCGATGTAAAATGATAGGAATTATTGTCAACTCCTCAGAAGTTGAGCGAACACTGGTACGCCGTAGTGTTCATTCTTTCTGAGGACCGATTGGCAGAGCAGTAGAAACTATTATCGAGGTAACTCTACACTAAATGACAGGAGTTCTTTCAAAAAGAATCCGGTTACTTGAATCTAGACTTATTTTGCTGTACACCAGCTGTCTGTTGAACCGGCATTATTACCATACTTCAATATACCCAGATATCCACTGCTCCATATCGTGCCTACTTTTTTTATGGATGAAGTAACTATCCACACAAGTGTCCCCTGGACATTGGTAATTGGTTCTTGTTGTCTAATCAAAACGGAGGCGCTGAACATTGTTTGTTCACTACTGTCTTCTTTTAAAAACATGGCCCACTAGTTTGATACATAGAATTCATGAGTGATTTTACAATCGGAGGTGATGGAGAGCATCTGTAAGAACTAGAATTGGCATGAGATGGTTCAGAAATGAAAAACAGATTGTTGGGTGTTTTCAGTTTAGAAAGTGACAGTGTAACTGAGAAGTAAAAAAACAATGCCACCTCAACACATACGTTACAAGACTCTATGTTGTCCAGAGGAAGACGTTGAATTTTCCTTTTGTGGATGAACAAATCAATAACTTCAACTCATCCAGAATCACCTTCTTTGAATGAACGTACATGTTATGTAGGGCCTAAAGAAACTAAGAGATTTCGCGCGGAATGCAAATGAACACTATTGAGGCAAGTTTAGAAAAACACATTGTCGGTTGAATCTCAGTGACAAATGTATTGTGGTCATCAATTTACCTTCAGTATGACATTCTTTCCGTTGCAGTTTCTTTTACGATTTGAAGCAGGATTTAGAGGTACCATTTACTTACATTTGTAGTTACAAGGACAACTGTATCATCAGGACTGACTGCAACTTCTCGTAATAGAAAACGGAGATCTCTCAACTAGGTTAATTCAAACTTAGTTGTAATCGCAGCGAGAAAAGATCTCAATTCGTCAATGGCCAAGAGTAGTAGTTTAAGGATATAATATTTGTTTGATCCACTCAGCGTATGATGCTATCGAAACCTGACATTATTGACGCTCATCGAAACACTATTGTTTAGAGTCTACCAGTTGCGCACCTAAAGGTTCTTGCATCAGCAGACTATCATTCCATGAAGTAGATTATATCGTGTAGTGCAGACTTAAGTCAAACTTATTGTCTGATTTTACTGTTAACCTGCCCGAATCATATGTAGTGCGCATGTTTTTGTGCTCACAAATAATAAAGAGAACTGAACAAATGTCGTTTATCGGATGTGGTGATTTACTTTCTCTAAGAATCTTAGTTGAAACATAGTTAGGCTGCAGCAGGCGCATAAGAATATGATATTTGATGAGACGTCTCCAGGTCGGAGAATCATTTGGTGGAGAGTTCAGAGGTTCAAGTCGGCCGTAGAAAAGTCAAACGTGAGCCTTAAGAAAGACCCACAAATTTAGTAAACTAAGAACTGTAATGTCAAATTTTAGAACGTTCATTCACGAGTAACTTCATTAATGAACAGGTCAATATGGCAAAGTCAGCAGTTCGAATTATCACATTGTTCAAATATCATATTTGACCAGTTATAACAAACCTCAGTGATGAATCTTCTGATGATAATACAATAAGTGCCAAATGGTAGGGAATTTTGTTTGATACAAACCGAGGAGCGCTGGACACTGAATTTGACAGTTCGTCCAAATATATGATAATTCAGTCGTGTTTAATGTGAGGTGCATGACACATTGGTCAACATGGTTACCTCAGGAAATCTTATCCAAATTTCTAGTCCGGGTCATGACAAAGGTATTCGCTACTGACGAATTCTAACAACAGCGAAACCTTAGTCTAGTATTTCTTTTCACAAGGGGTTGCCTGAAACGTTCAAAGTAATATGAGTGCCTCAATTATATGAGAGTGGTGAACATTACGTAATAATAATAATAATACAGCGGATCAGATGAACAATCACAGTTCCGGTTGATCCACATAAACAGCAAGCGGACCATAGAGAGGAAGCATACATGAAAAATCAGTAGAGTAACAGTTAGTAAATGAGTGATCGACGGTTCGTACAAGTGTCGCAAAAACAAAGAACAACAGTGATGTGATGGATTCGTACAGGGATAAGAGCCAGGATGAGGTCGGTAAAGAGACAGAGCAAACATAACCAAGCAAATTCATGGTAACTGAGTATGGTCATCAAGTGGACACGAGTAGAACTCGAGTAACAATGCAGTTAAGCAGAAAACTACATATGTACCACATATTAACCAAGTTATCATTGAAAGAGAGAGATCGACTTTGTCGCTATAAAACCATTAATGCTCACATGGCGTGCACTAATTCAACTGAAAATCATATTTTGGTGAGTACACAAAGTGAGATGTGCATTCGAGGATCCACAGATCCTGACCTGTCCTAATTACCGGTTGTCAACCAATATGAGAAGTACCCGTAAATTGCTGCAGGTCAGTTGGTGAACCAATACAGAAAACATGTTGCGCATTACCAGATAATACGGAATGGGGTGGGATTCTGGACGTGGAACAAAAACCCATACGGTATCTAGGCGGGGCGATTGAAAGAATAATGTTGTGCCATACCAGTAAGAGGACATGAAAGATACCTTAGACGAAAATAATTAGGATGTGATCCAATCTAACGACCAACAGTACACAATAATTAGGCACATATGACTCACATATCGCCACAGAAGCTGTGACGTCATTTTGCAGGAGGCTAGCCAGGATTTGCAAACCTAAAATGAACAGTTCACTGTGTGTGTGTGTGTGTCACTGTGGTGTTCGAGTGTAGTTGGGCCTGCAGCATGAGCGCGACAAAAATCATCCTTCTGATATGGTGGAGTTCGCCAGTGAATTTGTGCTACGCTGTGCACAACTAAGAACCTTAGAGGAAGCTACTTAAAAAAAACGACGAACTGGCTCCCGTATGTGACCTGAGTATTTCTCGTCAGCTCAGTGTGAAGAAAAAGGTGAAGACACCCAGCCAATGTACGGCGCCCGAATCCACGGATAGTCAGACGTTGGTGGGATTAGAGTTGTGTTCATTTTCAAATACTTGAAATGATATAAGCGCATTCCTCTAGTGAACCACCAAATATAAAGACATTTGGAATATGTATGAAGTCAGATGCTGACAACGGTCAAATGTTTATGATATTCCAAGACAAGATGATCGAATAGTGACTTTCGGATTTGTCTGGCAGGTTGGACGTTCTATGTTTGAAGTGATATCGACTGTTGAATCGGTCGAAGTAGTTTTTGTCTTGTTTATTAAATATCATTTGTAAGTTTCTTTTTTCTTTGCCTTTTGTTGTGTGCAGTGCGAAGTTATGGTAAATGATGTACTAACGTTGTGAGCTCAGAATGCGAGTGGCGCAAAGACCGGATTATTCAAAAAATAGACACAGGCGGTACACGCTTCAAAAACGTTTCCAACACAAACACACACTTGCACATAACATCAACGTCGAAATGTTGTAGTTATCACCGAGAAGTTGGTTTATAGAAAACGTCATTTCTCGTTCATATGCGCTTCAGTACTTCTTGTTGTGTTCACCTCGGTTGTTTCATTAACTGAGTGTGTCTCCGCCTGACTGTCCAATCGCTTATGCTCCCTTGGTATCCTCAGAGAGCTGCCTATTGGCCTTGGTGATATTGACATGCCTGCATCACATTTTCTTCTGATCGAAGTGTCATACCATTTGCATAGCCGGCTACCGTGAACCCGATTCTGTTTCTCATTTTTAATCAAATATATAGGACTGTAACCTTCCACTAATGTACACTTGTCTCTCTACTTTGATAAATCTGAACAGTGTTTCATCCGGATCCCGACGGTTTATGTACATAACTCTCTAACCGGGTTCAAACAGACTACGTCGACAAGATGACTTGGCAAATAACTTTGCTTTTCGATAACTTTTTGTGCACATATCAGATTCTGGCTGGACAATCTCCGCTCGTCCGTTAACTCACGCGCATTCATACGTCGGTCTCCCAATAAGCTACACTGCTGAACGTTTGAACGGCGATTTCTTCTTTATATTTAATGGTAAGCATCTGTGATACTGTAGGTGCTCGAATGACCTCATACAAAATTGACAGGTCGCTGCTCGATTAACTGAAAAATCACGGTAAGCCCATCACCACATCAACAGTGCGTTCATCAGTACATGTGTCTTACCTGGTTGAACTTGTCATGTATGCAATCTGGTCAACTGCCTATCTGGAATGTCATATCCGATAAGTAACGTGACTCAACATTGATATAAATTTAACCTACATTTCAGAGGCTAATGTGAACTTTAAAGACAACTGTGTTTATTCAATCAACGCCCTGCACAATGCCTGACGAAGAAAGCCTGACATACCACACGACAGTCAACGCCCAACGTGGACAACAGTTTCAACTCTGTCAGCAACGTTAATGTCGGCGTCAACCATACATTACCTAGTTCATTGTTTAACATGGCTCTTAGCCACGAACACTGCCACAACAACTAATCAACTTTTTTAAACAATTCTACGCGACGTATCAAGAGGAATGAACATTCATTGCTACACTGCATATTGAACTAAACACCCCTCCTTGAGGCCGTCATAAAAACCAAACAATACGCAGTCTTCGACTCCGAAACTTGTGCAGTTTCATCCAGCAAACGAACAAGAGATCAAGGATCACTCTAACATCAGTCCACCCGTCGATCATACCCTACAAGCTCCCACTGTCACAACTGGTGATTCATAAGTGTCCTATTCGGAGCTTGACAAGTCCAAATATTCTGCTATACAACTTTTGTTATTCGCACGTATTCCGTACACTGTTATCTATGTATCATATATGCATTTTTGTTGGCGCTATTCACATTCAGATTATGAGTAATACTTGCGTCAATAGTTGGTGAAACTGACGTGACTCGAACACTCAACTTTCTGATTATAGATAATATTCGCGCCAATAGTATCAACTCTTCCCAGATCCTCCTAGTTGCCGCCAGTCACTCTTTAACTGTATGATTGTTTCTTCCCGTCAGCCCATTTGATTGGAGTGTTATCATGTTGTGCGAACATTTCTGATTCCTAGACAATTATTCAGTTCCAGAACTGTTCCCTCTCGAAGTGTGGCTTGATCGGTCAACGTGATTCGTGGTGTTCCATGATCTGTAGCTGTGTGTTTCATTACAACACTGCATGCAGTGTCTGTGTGCTTAAGGGATATGGCGGCTGCTGGTTTCGATAACTGAATACTGGGAAGGGGCTTATCGTTTCCATTGACCATAATTCCCTAATTCTGCTGACTGGTGTAGCGTTTGTAAAGCACTCTGCATTTCGTAATTTTCATTGTTTTCAACACCTTTTACTTTTTCCATAAATATACGTACATTTGGTGTTTAAAACTTGTAAATCACAAAGTTCACTTCTTCTCAAAGGTCGCGAGCCGTTCGTTCTTCCTCTGTTCCATGTTGCCTGTGTAGTGAATTTTGAAAAATTAAAGTTTAACGAAATCTAGTTCTCATTTAAGCGTATTTCTGGATGTCTATCTCCAGGATTATCTCCATCGTGAACCCGAAGTCTCTTTAAAGTTGCAGAACGGATCGGATCCGTTGGAAGTGCCTTCAGGGTCTAATTCACCTTAGCAAAACCTGGCTACATGGTTGGTCGAGATTCCTAAGCTAGCCATTCAAAATTTCGACAGCTATAGTATAAAGAATGGCCGCAATTCACGGATGAATAGGATCGAATCACTATCGAGAATGGACACATTTGCTCTACAGATGTTCAGTCTCTTTTTACCAATGTCCTACTGAAAGAAACTATTGCCCTTGTTTGTGAATGAATCGTAGCGGAAAATATCCCTATGCCCATCCCAACTGCTTATCTGAAAACGTCACTTTTACTGTTCATCCCTAAAACATAACGTATATAAAATTCGACGTAATAGCGATGGATAGTCCATTAGGCCCCGTTTTCAGTAATTATTTCATAATCATTATAGAAGAGCAACTAATCGATATCATCTCATAACTATCACACTACAGACGCTATGTAGGTGATACGTGTGTCCTTTCCAAAAGTCGGGAGCTATGTGAACTATTTGCCCTGAGGTTTAACACCGTTCATCTTAGCTTCAAGGAGACGTGTGAAACTTAGACTGTTGAAAGTCTACCTCACCTCGACATACTCCTAATACGAAGGACTGACGGTTCAGCAATGCGCAACGTTTACAGGAAACTAACATGGTCTCATCAGTATACGCATTACACAAGTTCCAACTCGGTAAAATATAGGTCGCGTGAGGTGAGAACATTATTCATCAGTGCATCTCGCATCTGCACACCCGATTACGTTGCGCAGGAACTAGAAATGCTATGGACAGCTCGACCGTACAACAACAGCAGTACATCATAACCATGCGTTGCTACAGGTTAGACACACTCCTCATCATAATCACAATGATCACCATCATAGACAGCAATACATAAGTGGTTCAGACTGATGCTTAACTGCAACACAACCACGAAGAAGAAATAAACCCTGTTTGGAAAAAAAGGGAAGAAAGGGAGAGAGGAGGGGACCGAGACACTAGAAACAGCTACGTCTACATTCAAACATGCAGCATCAAGACGCCTACACCTTGCGAACACACAACCGAGTTGTAAGTGAAATTAGGGCGTCGTTAGCAAGACACCTTCCTCACGGCTTTCACTGCCCCACGTCATTAAATGCACTCACATCACACACAACTCGGGCAAACAACGACAACATTCACGTCACTGAGTTTGGTTAGCCGCTATCTCACCTAACGCCTCAAGCCATCGACTCTGTGAATCGCGAGGGCTCCAGTGCCGGAAACGAACCCGATCTACAGTGACCAACCCCCTCCCGAATGATTTCATTTGTCTACGCCAGGTCATCATCTGTCCACCTCGCACCTTACGCCAGTCGGCCGCAGCATCGGCAAACAGTGCTCGGTGTGGCAGACGACTAGCTGACATCCTTAGTACATGACCTAACTAACTAAGTCTGTGCAAGTGTAAGGACTGAACGAAAGATCTCGTTTGATACTCAACGCCAAACATCCGTTTCCTAACCTCCTCGTTGTTTACTCGCTGGTGTCACTCGATGCAAGCCACTGAACGCAGACACCGGTGGCCAAACACCTGAAGACGGTTCACGTCTTCTATTCTGAGGCGTCAGGTTTCGCTGCCGCAAACTAATACAGTCCTCACTTTTGTCTGATAAATGCGGCCTCGTCGTCATAAGTGCCTCAGATTAGTAAACACCGTCCTAGCTTTAGAAATACGCACCTATATTTCATTCTCTACACCTCTGCCGCCGCCGCTGATGCAGCTTCCCAGATATGCAAATCGGTCAACAATCTCTATGACTTCATTATCTAACAGTAAACCTACGTAATCCTAACAATTTCGCAAAAACACTGCATTTCAAGGCTGCAAAGCGCATTCCGAAGTACTTAGCAGAACGCGAAATTGCGTTCAGCGTTGCTTGTGCCGCTTGAAGGTTGTCAAACAGCAACACCTTATCGTCAGCATAATCAAGACCAGTCAGCCTTTAGACAGCTCACCGTAAAACCTAACCTCAGCCGATGTATGGGAATAAAGCGCCGACAGTGTGTTCACATACTTGGTCGGCACACCCCTGCGTTTAAGTGACTCTAAAAGTGTAGATCGATCCACTCAATCGAACGTACCTTTATGGTCAAGGAATGCGGAGATTGTTTGCCGGCGGTATACATGACGATGCTACAAAATTTGACGAAGGGTAAAAATGTAATCTGTACATCCCCGGCCAGAACGAAACCCTGCCTGTTCTTTTCTAGTCTTTAACTCCCGAACTGCAATGAGTCGACGAAGTATAATGGAGGCCAGAACCCTAGAAATGACTGGGATCAAACTAATTCCCCTATGATTCTCGTAAAAACTCCTGATACCTTTCTTGAATATAGGAACTATTGTCGTGTGACCTCAGCACGGAGGGATGGTCTCCATCGTCCACACAAGTTGAAACAGTTGAGTCGACTAACACATCCCCACCTTCTTTAAAAAGTACTAGCTCTAGATCATCTGGACCAGCAGCCTTATTACGATTGAGGGCCGAGATGCAGTTGCGAACCTCAGTCTCAGTGGGTGGTTCTAAATCTACCGATCAGGGCGTTACATCAGAGGTTTGTGGATGCAGCACGGTAGAAGCAGGAAGCCAGCTAAATTGATCCTCAAAGTGTTCCGCTCAGCGCTCCAACCTTCTGGACTTATTATGAATTAGTGTGCTATTTGCCTCGCTGATAGCTACAGTGACAGACGGTCGCCTGGGACCAGTAGCACGGATCAGCCTAAAGAGTGCTGACGTTCCCTGAAGCAAAAGCGATCTTCATTTCCTTAACTTTTTCCACGAACTATGCCCCACGATCAGCTTTTAGACTACGTTTCAGCTTCTTACGGATATCTCTTCTAGACTTATTATGTGAACTATCAGGAGGAATCTTCCGTCTGGCTTCTAACAACTCCAGAGATTTCTCTGAAATCCAATGTTTGTCAAACTTATGTATCCCTACGCCGCATGCTATAGTATCTGCTTTCCGAATAACCTGTGAGATTTGTGTCCAGCAACTATTAGGATAATCGGAGTGAGTACCATTAAGGCAGCTTTCTAAGCTGGTTTGGTACTTATGCTTTACCGATGGTAAAGCCAACTTCTCAACAACCAGTCGTTGCTGTAGGTGGGGTCGTTGTCCAACGAAAACGATAACAACACGACAACATACCAGTGCATGATCTGAGTTCAAGTACGTGCTCCAATAAGAACGACTGTCTTGGATGAAACCATGCCATCTGTAACTAACAGCTATGTTGTCTACCAGAGACCAGCCCTGATTCGGAGCAGGTGGGCGCCAAGTATAGCAATGACGTGAACGATGCCTAAAACCAGTGCTGGCTAGAAATAGTTTATACTCAGCACCCAGCTGTAACAATCGCCCGCCATTATCTGACCGATGTGACCCTATCCCAAACTTGCCACCTAAACAAGATTCGGCTTCATCAAGGCGGCCGACCTGAGTATTCATATCTCTCACCAGAACGACTATATCAGAGCCACGTGTCGACCGAAGGAGAGCGGGCAGACCCGGGTAAAATGCGTCCTTGACACTGACGTCACTACAGTCAGTGGGAGCGTAAGCAGACACAATGAATAAATTTCTGAAAGTCTTGCATCTAGGGCTGGCCAAGCGGACAACACAAAGTCTACTGTTAATAGGAATCCAATCTATCAATGAGGCTGCAGCCATTGAGCTAAGGACTATACCTACTCCAGCCTGACCTGTAACAGCGGCTGTGGAGTCACCCGAAGTGTATAGCCAGTATCGGGTAGACAAAGCGGGTGCTATTAGTTCCATACGCTGACTACTGCCCTGGATTCTAGTTTCCGAGATACAACAAACATCAACATGCAACGAGTATAATGTTCGTGCGATAGGAACCTGTTGACCTGTCTGTTTTAGAATACGAACGTTGAAAGCGCCTATATTAATTCGCACTCGAGGTCTAAGCAAGGGACGAGGGGGGCCTGAAGCTACATGGCAAGAGACGGGACTTACTGGCTCAGTGTCACCAAGTTTAGCTACACCTGTTGTGGGACCTGTAGAGTAACTCTCAGAAATGGAGGTAGGGAGGGGTCTTAGAACTAAATTTGGTAGGACAGTGGGGGAGGGATCAGCAGTAGCATGCTTTCGCCTATCCACCCTACTGTATGCAGCAGATAAGACAACCCGGTTTATACTGCAAAACGGCCGATGCAGTATGGAATTTCTTTTGTTGTGACTATTCATGGTTGTGTGTAGGCTGAGATACTGACAGGGCGCCCAGACCTAGACACGAGAATGATTAGGGTTCTCAACCAAATCTGACATGCAGGTTCCGTTCACGCTAACACTGTAATTATCAGCTCACATTCGTGAACGATGTTGAATGTAGGGTCCTAAGCGGTAGGAAATCCAGAGTGGTTTACCCGTTTGGCTCAAACTACAACAAAACATTCCCGTACACAGTAATGAAGTGCTGACAGTCGCCCGCTGTCTATTAACGTAAAGGAAGGTTATAATTATAAGGTAAGCGCGCCACCATCAATACACGTAATTAGTGGTGTAATAGATACCTATGAATAGGAAACCGAATGAAAGAATTTGGAAGATATTCAATTGAGTAAACTCCGAGCTTCGGCTATATTCGAACCAACGACAGAAACAACAT
Organism: Paragonimus heterotremus; assembly: GCA_013368495.1. NCBI lineage: Eukaryota > Metazoa > Platyhelminthes > Trematoda > Plagiorchiida > Troglotrematidae > Paragonimus > Paragonimus heterotremus. Next base: position 153,105 of record LUCH01000462.1, read on the forward strand.
GCCAAAACGCGGCAAGCGCTCTACCAGTTGAGCTGGGAAACGACGCTGGCATCTCAAAGACTTTACATTTGGATTCAGTTACCCACCCGCCTCTCTGTCTCATATGGAATCCACCAAATGATCCAGCAGATCAGCTTCCCCGGCAGGATTTTTTAAACAGTTCAAACTGGGATCCACCAACGCCAATACTTAGCATAAAAAAGGTGTTACTTATAAGTAGTTCGGCGGAATGGTTAATTTAGGAGACCCAATTGCGGGAAATGACGGCCGCTTGCACACCATACAGGTGATCGGCTATCGAAACTCATCAGCCGCACACAATGGTTTTGTTCTCTGGTCCGACCACAATGTTCACCAGATTCAGCAATTATCACAATGGGCTAGGTGCAAGATTTACGGAGATTGGGGATAGTTTGCCAACCGACTTACATCTTGAGGGCAGAAAATTTGAATAATCTCGTGGAGAAACCCGCAGGCGAAGCCAAGTCATAATCATTCGTAGCTAACAGAACCTCGAGAGAACAACTCTCGCTGAAGAATGTGCTCAACCAGATCTGGATGCTATCCACTAATTGGACGACTGTAACACTGTGACTAAGTTGGTAAGGTCGATCACTCGGAAGGGTAACGCTTTCAGTAACCAACAAATGCAACTTCATAAGACGCTGAATGAAATCAACCAAGCTCCACTGGAGCCAAATCAGTCATTACACCTGCAACTCGGTCGTTTGTTTGCAAGGTGTAGGCGCCTTGATGTTGTATGTTCGAATATGGACGTAGCAATTTTCAGTAGATAGGTCCATTCCCCTCCCATTTTTTCTTCTCTTCCTAAACAGGGTTTATTTCTTCTTCTTCATAGTTGTGCGGCAGTTAAGCATCAGTGTGAACCAATGATGTATTGCCGTCTATGACAATGATACCTGCTAAGACACTATATACTTCCAAAGATAAGGCAACCACCAGGTTGGAACCGAGTCCACCTCAACACATTCAAAGGTATCATCTCTACAATTCATCAATCTGATTGATAGTGTGTCAGAATTCCCAAAGAAACGAACCAACTGCACCCATATCCATAGTCATTTTAGTGGATCGGGCATTCCAAGGTTAACCACTCTCGTTCTCAGTTAATGTAAACGACGAGTGGAGTGACTGCTTTCAAGTCAATGTCCAAACCCATAGAACACGATCAAGGACGAGCGGTTTGGTTTGTAACGTTTTGTACACTATTTTCTATTTCAAAATTTTCATTGTTATTCACACTTTTCACTTTCCTCAACTTCACATATACAGCCAACGTTTAAACCAACTTAATCGAACTAAACAATAAACACACTTCTCGGTTCGCGAGCCTAAAAGGCCTCTCATATAACGTAACAATTGAGATGGGGACCGGTCGCCTAGCTCAACTGAGTTGAACAAGTTGTGTAGCAGTTTAGCTTCTGACTTCCCAGTCCGCTTTATGGGGAGTCAGTTAGAATGATATAGGGGAAGTCGGACGGGACTGATTCCAATAGGTCGTCCACTTTTGCCAGCCTTGCGTTCTCTCTGCGTCCAGTGCCGCTAGTAAGCAGATTTTTGGAGAGTTTGAAGTTAACGGAATCAACCTGCTATTGCAGCAGAATTTCCTTATTTATCTGTGATCGGAATTATCTCAGTTGTGGCCTCCAAGATTATCTGGGGACAACACGACAGATTGTATCCATTGGATACTGCATTCGATGTAGTGGAATTCTAGACCAACGCACTTTAACGAACTATTGTGAGTCAATTGTTTCCATTTTTACCACCCTTGATCTCGTGTTTATACTTGCATTTTGTATAGTGTTTAGACCCACTACAGGTTCAATCACGAAGGACGTCAGAGTGCCAGTATGAATTCAGGTTGTGAGAAAACAATAAGCTTATGCGGCGTAAATGAGCAATCTCTACCACACACAGGATGGTCACGTGCTTCATGAGGTGGCTTGTTCTCCACTCTGCAGCCGTCAGGTGTTCTGCCTGGGTCGTGTGTTTGAACCATGTACATCCTAGCACTGGTCTTGCAAGACTTGTTTCTGCGCCTTTTCACGCTTTTAACGTGTCCTTAGGAAAATTTCCACTGGACACGGAAAGTTACAGCCTGAATCATCTGATACACATCGCAGCGGATTTGATGAATTTGGGAGAAACTTTGCAAAACGGAAATAACCGGTGGAAAATCCAACGGAACAGAAACGGGAACTCTCCAGTTTTCGTGGAACAGGCAGTTGTCACACGGACTCAAGAGAAACGGAGAGCACAGTATCTGCTCTACCAAATGACAATCAAAATTCCCATGTCCACCGGAGAAGTACGGGCACCATTTTTCCAGCTTGCAACTTGACCAAAATACAATCGAAGCGTCTCACTCGGTTCGAAGCTTTGCTATCCACGGCACAGGAAGGGTTGGCTAGAACACGAGGATCAGGTTGAGAACCTAATGGACCAATCGCAAGAGTTAAGTCCAAATTTGATAAACAACCTTGAAGAAATTGTACACGTATGTTTCTGACTGCCGTGTAGTCTGGCAGAACAGAGACTGTGCAACGGTGAAGATGTTGCTCCGATGCGCCTTCAGTATGCAGCCACTGTTCAACGGCGTGCTGTAACCACTGGCGAAACATTTTGGGCGGTCCAGTGCGTAAAAGTTAACTAATCGAAAGCTGTCTAGATGGAGATACTCTGTATCACCGAAGTTATCGAAATTAGACCACTTGATCCAATACTATGTCAATAACAGCAGTCTATTCAGCGCAGTGTCTATCCTTACTTAAAATCGACGGAATAAAGAGCAACCTCCACGGTTTCTCTAAAGACCGAACGTGATGTAATCCATCAACCAGTCCTTTACCAATTTACTGATCAGTAGCTAAGTTGCTCTGTAATAAGTCCGACCAATACTTTGATCTAAATCTATCGCTTTCATAAAAGTGTACAGGCCTGAATTAGAACAGTGTAGATGCAAGGACGCACCGTATAAGTGAGTGAACATACTATCGGCATTGTACCATATTGCTTCAAGACGGGTTAGAACTATTAGGGGGAACTGTCTAGTTTAATCACAGCAAACAATGGTGGGTATCAAGACCGTCTACTGTCATCTTTTGTAAACACTTTTTCGCCAGATAAAACAGTGGAGGTCTGTCTACGGTACCGGCAAAAAGTCGGTGTAAACCGTATGAACAGTGGAAGTTTGAATGACTTAAGCCAGGCGGTGCAGGAGATGTTGTGTAGTACTTCACGAGGTATATTGCAATCTCAGAATGTAACCCATCTCCGTAAGACGGCAGTGTTCACGTAGACGTAACGTTAAAAGGATGACAGCTAGCTCGTGTGCTTAGGAAACTTCAGCGTTGAGAGAAGCCTGGAAAAGAAAGCAGAGAGTCGCATCTCCAAGGTTAGGCACACATCTCTAACACCACCGTCTCTGCCTGCACAGAGGCATCTCTATGAAGTTAAGGATTGCGTATATAACAACTGTGAGCAGTGCAACTTCATGGTTGCTAACCATGGTGGTCTAAATTATGGAACATAAACCGACTATAAGCGTCCACGTTCAACTGCACGCGTGGAGGGGCATCAGTAGATAATCAACGGTGGAATACATGGTAGTGAGGTCGAAGCCAGTTCATTCGTCTGAGGGTGTTTAAATTAAGGTGTTTTGGCCAAACATTAAGGACACCGAACGGCCATGTTCCACAACCTTCACTGAGGTTACAGATAACTGATGCAACGGTTGAAGTGGGTAGATGATGGTTAGGCATGCAAAACTGAGAACTGTTACCAGTAAATCTGGTTCATTCACCGAGATGAGGTTTGTGAGACTCACCAAGTTGGCAACCGGAGACAGAATGACTGATGCCGGTTGTCGCTAATTGGCCACGTTACCTGCGAACTAAACGCAAGTAATCAAGTTAGTGAAAATCGTTCCGCCGATGTCCCCGCGCTTTCACTTGCAGCTCAGATGTCAGTTTGGAAAATGTAAGCGCTCCGATACGAATGCTTGTGGCTAGACACGGGATCACTGTGTGTTAATCGCTAATTTCTTCCGTTTGTCCTATCTTCAAGCTAGGGTTTAGCGTATTTTCATTTTCATAGTTTTACGGCAGTTAAGTACTGGCGTTAGCTGCTGTTTTTAGTGTAGCAAGGAATACTGAAAAATACACCACTGTGGAAAAAAATAAGTGGGGAACACAAACATCCACGGTTTGTTGGGATTCAATGAGAAGGTCGTTGTCTAGGTGGACAATAAACAGGATGCGGCAGTTTGGTGAGAAGACTTGACAAACTGGCTTGCAGGATAGGCAGACGTACGTGGTCTACCCGTCGTGTTTGACTTAACGTGAGGTACTGTACACAAAAAGCGAGTGCACGAGGGGCTGACAAGTGGCTGGCATTTCCAGTATTCATCGGTGTGAACATGTGGTCCTCAGAATACAATGAGCATTCGATCAGAATAATGGGTATAAACGAACTACAGCATTGTCTTCCTCTTGTTCCGTCTTGTTCGATGAAACGGAACGGCCCCCAGCGATAATCGCAAAGGGTTAAAACAAATGACTGAACCAGGTAAAATAGATTGATGATAACAACGAAAATGTTCCCCATGAAAGTTGCTCAACCACGTTCGGTTATGTGATCGGGGGGATGGGAGAGCCATCTTATCGTACTGTCAACAACGAGCTCATTTACGTCTGTGATAATCCGGTTATTGCATCATCATGGACCAGATCACGTAATGAGGGACGGCAATCTCACATGACCGAGTCGACTCAAACAACCTTGCTCTTTCGATGAATGTAAACAAACTAACTGGCTTGGTGTCATTTTATGCGCTCAACTGTGACAATCCTCAAACAGATAGTAGGCGTGGTAATCTGTATACGCCTGGACGTTCAAGATTTTCTTAATGCTTTCTCGTCAACAGAGTATATAAATGTAGAGTATGTACATGTAAAGATTGAATAAAGTGGCAAAATCCTTCCCCTTACCAGATGTGGTCAACATCGAGATATTTTGAGTAGCTTTTGATAGAAGTAACAAACATGGCTTTTCCCACACTGCTAACCGCACCATGACACCCTTGTGTCACATTAATCATCCAGTGTCCAGTTCATGGGACCACAAGTTAGAAAAAAAACTGTCTACGACGATGAAATTGGAGGATGTTTGTTGTCACATGGTTAAATATGTCACATTGGTTGAATATTGTCAAGCGGTCGACCCTAGATAAAATTACTAACAGCACCTGGGTTTGAATCCGAGACTATCTGATTGGTAATTAAGCCCCGCTGCACTACAGCTTCTTTGAACTACAAACAAGTAGGTTAATCGTATTGGCTCCGAATGACACATCAGACCATGAGAAAAACTTCGACTTGGCATACACGAGCGACAGTGCGGTGCATAGACTGAAAGTACAACGACCCTGGATGCGCAAACATGCGATAACCATAACCAGGTAGATAATAAGTGATTCCAGTATGACAGGATCACATCTGGAAGGAAAAAAAGCTTATCAGCAAACCGTATAGAAGCCATCGGGTTAAACGTGATCTATCGAAACATGTTGGGTTCGTTTTTAGTACATCTGATACCAAATGCGCTGTCATTCCCCACTGGAGGACATTAGCGAGGTCTTGGGATTATGAGGACAGCGCACATACTTGACAGTTTACTCAGTCCAATAGGTTGATTGGGAATACAAACAATATACACCCAGCCGAAAATGCAATCCAATCAGTAATCTGAACGGGACAATTGCACGAGCAGTTGAGAACTGGGAGGAAATATATGACTCGTAACCTACAAACCTTGGAAGAGGACAAGATAAACTCAAACGAAGCTAATGGGAACAACATTTTCCGGGCACCTACAAGCCAACAAAGGCATTACCAAATAAACAGTCCTGAAAATGACTATGTTCAATGTTAGGTTCACATAACGTGGGTAAACATTTAATATGTATACATGGACATTATATATATATATATACGGGCCAGGAGAAAAACAGAAGCGTTCTATGCATGTGGATGATGGCTTGAAGATGATAACCGATATTGGAAGACTGTCTGAAAATGAAAGGGCAAGACGCTTGTGCGCGACAGTCGTTTTTTGGGCAACGACAGGCGGGTCTGGCAATAAGAAAGTCGAATGTAGATTGAAACAGCGAACAGTAGGTCACCAAAAATAATATCCAAAAAATGATCACCCATAATTAGGGTGTAGTGTGTTTTGTAACACTACGCACAGAGAAAAGCAAGTAATCATCGCCAAACATACGGCCGATTTAGGCAGCACCAGGAGATGGAGCTAATTCGGATTGGTATAACCGGGTACACCCGAAGCTGGAATGGCGTGCAGCTGGATCTCTTCACAGTCTTCACCTGCCAACGTCATCGCATCCTCTTCAATCTCCTCCTCTTCACCAGACCGATTCCTTCTGGAGTCGTCCGTGCGCTGTTCATGGATTCCGCCTGAATACTTTGACAAAATGGCCTGATTGTGTGTGAAAAACTCGGACATATCACGTTCACGTCGTAGAGGACTGGACGCGGACCCAACAGACTCGAAATGATCAGATGTGCCAGACAACGCATGATTCGCAGTCGGCCGGTTCATGTTGTCTAGTGAGCTGGCAGCTGAATCTGGATTGGACGTGGGCACTGCAGGCAAATTCTCAGTCTGATCAATAGCGTAAGAGGAAGAAATCATGAGCATCTCACGGAGCCCGGCATTCTCCGCCCGCAAACGATGCAATTCTGCCTCCAACTCAGTAGCATACGCGTCACCACGATCACACACGTCTTGAGCCATAGCGGCAAGGGTAGATATTTGATCAGCATACAGTGACTCAGCGACCGTTTGAGATAACGACTCACTGCCAGTCTGGCCAGTACCGGAACCGCTGACCAATCGAGTGGTGACTAAACCACTGTCCAAAAGAGAGTCCGAAGTGACTCTGCCAGATCTTGGGTACGTGCTCGCAGACGACGTGTGATTCATGAGAGTTTCTAGGCGGTTGGTCTGCATCAATTTCGATACCTTAAAGTAAATGACACGTGAATGAATTAGTAGCGCCGAGCGCAATATTAACAATACTAGATAAACTTCAATCCCACTCGGAGTTAACAAGTTATATGATACCCCATACGGCGGAGAGGTGATCCGGATGATGAAACGACAATCAAAATGATCGACTACCATGCAGGAGTTGGGTTTGAACTTGACCCATGCAAAATGTTTCAACGCTAGTTCAGATAACAGGCTGTAATCGGTTGCAGCAGCAAACGTTACGCAAGGAAAGAGACTGTCGGTACATTCATATGTAATCAGGAGGACAATTAAATTAGAGGTTTCTACAAAGGGTTTTCGTTCAACAGCTCAAACTGTGAGACAGATGACCTAATTATCAGTCAGGTTCTCCAGAATAGGGAGAAACCATTAATCCAACCAAGACTGTGATTCTGCTATCTTTATATACTCACCTGCTTAATGTGTACCATTCTCGTGAAGTCCAGAGAAAAATCTAGATTCAGCTGTGTACAAAATGAGGCTAACGAAGTCAGTGTTAGCAGAATTTAATGGAATAAGCACTAGTGCACGCGTTCGAGGATGTGAGGTATATGCATTGACAAAAGGTTACCGGCCATAAAACAATTAAATGAAACTGGTGTATACAGACGGCTCACTAGCATATGCATAGGACATGGTGACTTAATGGATCGAAGCTTTGACCAATGTCACTTAGAACTTCATTCTAACTACTTGTGTCGGATAAATTCAAACAAACTGGTCGTGGGTTATCAGCATGGAGGAGAGTGCAGGTTGGAACACGGTCGGTTCTCTTGAACATCTTAAGTTGAAAAGCAGTTGCTGTCTGTTTTCTTTTAGTCGACAATCCCAGGATGAGGAATTCACAATTAAGCCAACGTTATCGACTCTTATGAAGCCAGCAAGCAATAAGTGCTAACTGACATAACTGCAATATTTTTCTTACAGCTTACGATCAAAAAACGATCGTTTAAGATGCACGAATGATTTCCGAAGAACTGCGGAAAACCGATTAATGATTACAACCAGTAAATGCATGTATAAGCTGAAGTCCTCATCCAAACAGTAATAGCTAGTGAAGGCAATTGAGAAAATTCTACCCAACTGGTGCAAAATGGAAGAAAGAATATTTTACTTTCATTTATTTGAGAGCCGCCGGTTGTTGAGATCCTCATCACGTGTGATTGTCATAGATCAACCTATGGAAAAGAATCCCCGTTCCACACAATCCAAAATGGCATGCAGTACCGACATCAATATCAAATCCAACCTACGCTTCATGCAGTAAAAACATCTTTTTCCATTCCTAACACTCATTGTCCGTCCTTTTCTACAATAGGCGTTAAAATCGACAACTTCCACATTATCGTCGGTGTCATTAAATTATCATTTTTCAAGTATATGCAACCTTATAGCAGCAAACTCTGAGATAGATCATCTGCCTATCAGACCGTCTAAACTAAAAATGACGGACATACATGAGTAGTATTCAGACACACAGCCCTAAGATTCAGTAGGCCACGACAAAAGGTAGCTCGTTAATGAGCGTAATGGATTGTTCTCAATGAAAAAGATCGGTTCAGAAACCTTCTGGTCGAACGAAAGGGGCGATAAAAAGCTTGGGGACGTGAACAACAATCGCTTTGTCTACAGCTTTGAAAAAAAGTTCGCAAGTCAAACCTCAGCAACCAGAGACAGTTTAAAAATCACATTTTTTGCGGAAAACGTATATAATTCTTTAAACTGTAGTCATTATCCGTCATTAAGGACTAATGACATCAATAAACATGACGGTTCTAACCATCAACTGTCTCTGGCTATTAAATGACAAGAAATAATGTGACTGGAATGTGTAACACCGAGGAAACTACGAGTAATCAAATGTGATTTCATAAAATCGATGTATCGAAATATCTATCATTACAGGTGATCATAGAATATTTTTTTTTATAAAAATAAGATATCCATTCGGAAATATACAGAAACATACTTGACCACGATATTTATTCATTATCAGATCCAACGCGGTCTGATGTTCATCTAGTGAATTGCATAACGTTTGGTTCTCGATTCTTAGTTGTTCCATTTGCTTATTTTCTGCAGCCAAACAAAGAATAAGTGGACCTCTACGATGATCAGCAAGTCGACTAGACAACGAGTCGAAAGTGAGCACTTCTTCTTGATACTGGCAGGGAGGATAACAAAGTAGACATGCATTATGCATAAATATCCAATACGAAACATAGTAAATCTGAAGGGACATACGTAGATGAAACGAGCAAAGAGGTGAAGAACGAAAATGAGAAGTCAACTGAAAATCCTTCTTCCCAGTAGCTAGATCGAGTATGAGTATGCGTGGTATGGGCCGAACTTAAGGCATCATCAATCATTGGACCGCGAACCTAAAAGGGGCATTGAGCTGACGGACATAAAGTCAAATATTCATCGTATAATGCTACGGAGTCATAAAACTGTTTGACTGAAATGATATTTTTAAATGCTAATTCGGATTCGGATTCAGAAGAATCGAACAGCAGAGTGACATAAGGAAAACGTATCTGAATCAACGAAGTTCACAACAGAGTATCATATTAAGTAAACCGGTGTTCGGATTACTGTTCCTGAAGATTCGTCATCTGATAGCTCCAACGATAAAATGGTGATTTAACGGCACACACACTGTTGCACAAAAACGATGATCAAAGAACGATAACCAGCGACTATCGTCCGTTAAAAAGAGCAGCTTTCGCAACCAAAGAGCAATACAGAATGTATGAATGTTGTCTATATATCCTTACATAACTACAGATAATGCCATTCGGCAATACCACTCGTATATTTCGAGTACGACTGGTGATCGCCTCATCTAATTATTCCGTAATTATTCAAATAGACGCCATTATTAAATAGCCCTAATCAACTACCAGAAGAAGTGGGTGTAGGTAGAAACCAGTTCCAACGAACTAGATACATTTCCGGGTGAGTAACGCATACTGTACGCCGTCGAACTGGCACCGTTAACCTGTGTAATGTATTCTGAACCTTTCGTGAGTCGTAACAGCGTAGGATGGTGTAGTGGGTGTAACATAAAGCAAGAAGCCCATTATGTTCACCACAATGCTACCGTCAGAATGTCGTCCATAGCGACGCTGAGTACAAAAAAAGCGACGAAGGGCAATGAAAACAAACACCACTTGTTGTTCAAGCATGAACCAGAACCTATCTTGTGAAAGACTACATGGCTAGATTTCTGGCTGCAGGAAGCTAGGATCGGTCGAATACTCATTTGATGAAAAAACTTCCAGGTCAAAAGTGAGACATATTCTTGTTAAGGAATATCATCAGTTACAAAGCACATAATCCAAACGGGACATCGTGTCAAATTTCCTGACGCATTCTTGGTGATTTTTCGGAGAAACCAAAAACGCATACTACAGTTTGCTGAGGTCCTGGCTATCAGAAATCAAAATTCCCTCTTGTGTATTCAAAAACAACTGTGTTGACGCTACGGCTACCCTGGTGGTCGGTGTTGCCTTAATTTTGATTTTCAGATTGTGTCCGTCTATTGAATCCCCTAAACTATAACTTCCGCCCCGTGAAATGAGTTACATGTCCATGTGTAGTCAGAATGTACGATATATTACGTCAGAGACTATCACATGATTTGCCTCTTTTCATTATTTTATTAATGTTCATCAGGTGTTCTAAAAATAAATCAACCTAATGATTTCTGTGATTTCAACTTGAAGAGAAGTCCTAGTCGAGGGGTCATCAATTGGAGTTGACAGACAGTAACTGTGTCTCCTCTCGAGACGATCAGGTAATCTGACCATTACCCACAAGCGAAAGTGACTGAGTGTTCACATATGATAATTCGATCGTGCCTAATGTGGGATCAATGGCGCAGTGGTAAACACGGTTGCCTCATAAACGGCGTAGCCGGAATTCTAGTCCCAGCAGTGGCAAGGATATGCACTATTGATGAGCTCTAATGAGAGCGAAACTCGAGTCTAGTGCTTCTTTTCGAAATGGGCCTACTGGAAAGTCTATGGGAATGCGACATCTGCGACCAACTGTAGGTGATGTTCAATCTATATGAAAACCAAAGTCCTCTACTACTTATCAGTTAAAATAAATCCACCCACAGGAAAACAAAACAACTCCAAAAGTTGTTTACTGTCACACCTGTCATGTAAAAACAGAAAGCACCCCTACACACTACGTTAGACAGCCGGCATGACGCCGCATCCGTTGACCGTTGTATTAAATGTTCCAAGCAAAACACGTACCTGTTTCGGACAGCTTCGGGTCTCTCGGGCGCTGAACATCATTCGCAACTTTCAGAGTCTTCTTTCTGAATGTATCAGGCTGCTCATTAGTGCCAGAGCAACATAAGACATCGTTAGCATTTACAAGTTTATTGTGAGCGATTAAAGACCACGAACATTTCGTTCGTTCCAACCCTCTCGAATGAGATATCGGCTGTCCGCGGTTCTCTCCTACTTGATGTTGATCCCAACTAGGGAAGCTCCAAAAGTTTTTTGCTTTGACTAGTTACATGTCCATGAGGTTGCAGTAAAACTGTCAGTTGGAAAATATTGTCCAGGGGCGAGGCAGTCAGGCACCAAAAAAAACCACTACAAACCGCTATTGACAGTGACGAAATACAAGGTTATTTTTACTGCATTTTTCGGATAAATTGTAAGGTTTGTAATGTGAATTTCTAACGCACATTCCGTCATGTAGAGAACGTCTGACTCCTTCGAATGAATGAAGCACATACGTTCAACTATCCAAATTCCCATCAAGGTATGGGATGTAACAAGTTTGTGACCCGTTCTCATTTCAAAGGAGGCTTTTAAGACTGATGATCACCTGCGTTAAGTCGCGCTGAATCGGAACAAATTTCGTTTGTGAAACCGAATGAGTACCGGACGGAACTGAGAACACAGCTAAAAGATACTGGTTCAACTGATTTTAAGACAGTAAGAATTTTATGGATTTACTGTGGTTATACCGTTTGGTTCTAGAAACAGGGACGTATTGTTTAGGCGGAACTCATCGGAAAATAGAGAGGATTGCACTTCTTTTTTTTAAGGTTAAGTCAATAGTAATGATTGGCCATTAGTCTAGAAAGACTCTACAAACTCTTAATGTGATTCGTGTAATTTCAACTATCAAGGTTCACGACTAGGTTGTTCATTTATGTTAACAATCCGACAAACATCGGTTCAGAAAACTGAACATGTTGCAGTCAGAATCTTATACGTATTTACCTTCAATGTTTAAAGTAGCCTACATTTGCGTGATTGTATGATGCTTTGCTAAGTTTTATTGCGCTCTACCAAGACGCTAGGAAGAAATCCACATCATCATCAAAATCTGTGCGATCAAGGGAAAAGAGACGTATGAGTTTCAAATAACTGTAAACTCTAAATAATAACTCTCATCCAGGATCATAAATCAGCAGCCAGAAACAGTCCACTATCAAGTAAGGAAACGACTGATCATAAATTTAATCAGAAAAGAAGGGCAGCTCTTTATTGTACATTATTCGAATGAAATGCTGATCAGATTATTAACCAGAACACTTGCGAAGAAGTGACTGTCTCAGGGTCTAGATAGGTATCGATATAAAACGAATAACATCGATAGCAATGTTGGAAGTTCGGTAAGTTACGCTGATACTACTGAACCATGCTGCAGAAGTGACAGAGACACAAACGGGGAATACGTGAAACTGTTGAGCTCACTGAATGATCACTGCAAGCAGCGTGAGACTTTATGGGCAACCGTCTCGGGCGTTCATCACTTTTAATGGTGTTCGTCAAACGTGTCTGATTTCCACCTTGTTGTTCAATTTTGTCATGGAAGACAGTCTGAAGTCCAGTGAAATTGGTGCTGGCTTTCTTTCTGGCGGTAGGGTGGCCGATATGGAGTATGCGGATGACATTGCCTTACTCAGCCCCTCAGCCGAAAATATGCAGATCGTGGTGGAAAAGGCGAGTGACCAGGCCAGTTAGTATGGAATGCGCTTCGAATCTTTAAGGTACAGAGTTGCTTCAAGACTGGGGCATTTCGATTCCTAATTTCTTTATTGCATGTAATCCGTTCGAGACTGTAGACAGTTTCACATACTTGGGTAGCACAATCACGTCATCTTGTAATAATACTGCTGATGAGAAACCAGGCAGGATGGGGAAGGCAAGAAAATTACGTCGTCTGTGGCGTCGAAAAGACGTTCGGTTGTCGCTGAAAGGAAGAGTATATAATGTCTGTGTGTGTTCCATTTTGCTTTATGGTTCGGAAACGTGGCCTGTTTCCATCAAAGATATCAACAGGTTTGCTGTGTTTGACCATCGGTGTCTCCACCAATTAGCCCACATTAAGTGGAATGATCGCGTGAGCAATGTTCCAATTCGTCGGCGCGTATTAGGGAACGCTTGGGAAGCACGATCAATTGGTCAACTAATCACGTTACACAGCTTGCGATGGTTGGATCACGTACTCCGTATGTCATCTGATCGTTTACCGTAACGAGTATTATATGCTGGGGCCACCAACAGTTGGGTAAAACCGAGTTGTGGTCAAGCAACAACGTAGTCACGAAATATGAAGACCCTGATTGTTCCACTGAGCAAAGTGGGTGGATGTCGTCTGCCTGGGTGGAGTCCTCGTGATCACTCAAACCGCTGGTTAGAGACGCTATCTGAGATGGTGGTGTGTCGTAGTCAATTACGTACCTGTATCCATACCATTTCTAGTTCTTCCACTTAGTCTTCTTTGAGTACTTTTCAACCGTCTTAGTAACGCTTTCTTGTAGGATATTCCACGTCACTGTTGAAGTGGATGGCGGCTCAAACCACAGAACCTTTCGGCCAGGCTAACGGCTGCTATGATGACAATCTAAAACAGCGCAAGAGACGGATCGATGCTCGTTTACTTATTGTCGTTGACCATTCACTATAGATGTGGTTGCCCATCCGGTGCGGTTTATTCTGTGACCACCGAGTAAGAAAGGTCGGACAAACTGCACAGTTGTTCAAATCACTCTCGACCAATAAGCCGTTGGAAAAAAAACGAAATTTTCGCATTAAACAACCCCACGAAAATCACACACGAAACATGCTTTGGGCTTCCATCTACCTCAGGTAAAAACAGTAGGACAGGCGTGTTGGATCGAACCTAACTTGGCAGCATACTGACTTCAAGAAAGACGATTAAAGTACATAAATCAATTGGCAAATTCCAAGTTGATCAACAGCCAATTAATGAATTAAAGTGTAACGCTTCTTCGGCAGTAGTTTGATTCCTTGAATAACATCTATCCAACGCTCACCAAAACAACATTAAGCAATGCTCTTAAAAAATAATCGCTTGGAAATATAGGCGCACAAAAAATGCCGGAGATTCCCTCTGAAGTGGGGGCATCTGAAATTATTGATTCAAATGCAGTATGAACTAGAGATGGAAGGCGGAAAGAACCAAAACATGTTTTGTAGAATTAGAGGGACTTCTTAACACAAAATGACTGGAGAGCATTCTCTAAAATACAATCTTCTATCTAATATTACTCATTCCAACTTGACCTAGAGCCCAGAAGAAACAGTGATTGATTTCACTTTGTTGGACACAAGTTATTTACTTTGAATCAATGTCAGTTGGATCTTGGCTAGAGCTGACAATACCCCAGTCTGTGTGTAATCGTAATGTAGCATGGCGCCAAATACCGGATGGTCCAACGCTGATCATCCCGGCCCTTCGCTATATTTTAGTCTGAGGGGCGTGTAGATATTGTTATGATTTGCAGCGACGTGTGAGGATCTAACATCATGTAATAATGGCGTAATCACTGGAGTAAGTTACAGGCTACAGTCACTCGAGGATATAGTTCTGTCTAGAGGACCTACACTACTTTAACACACTTCAGAACAGTTTAAACCGAACCCAGTGTTAATCATACGCGCACGACTATCTTAACGATTGCGGTACATTGTATAACACTCACGTCGAACGCGGTGACTAACTTCCCAAAGAGAAACATTCCTACCTTCCCAGGAAAGTACTCCTCCTACTGTGGAAATAAGTGAGCGCTCCCTTGTTCAATGGTCATAAAACTGACTAACAATCACACAGGTCTAGGGAACCAGGTTAAAGTGACTAAGCCCGTGTTAGCTTGAATACATTGGAATTAGTGTCTGCATTTAGTCCAACATACAACAACACGTGCTCCATGCTAGTCCAGATGGAAACATAAGTTTAAAGTTTCTGAACTAGACTAACTATGAATGGATCGGACAATTTCTCAAACCTAACCGAAATCGAAGAAGAATGAAATACACTGGTTTCAGACGAAAGTGTACCGATCCTAAGAAAAACATTAAATGAAAACGGTTTATGAATTGCGTCTGGTAGGAACCCATAAAAATGTTAAAAAGCACACCGTTTAATTGTTAGGAGAAATACACAGCACGATACATACCTGACGCATGCCAAGCAACTGACTTTTAACATCAACAATCTTCTCGCGCATACTGTCAGCTGTGTTCTCTCGTGTTTTCAGTCTGGAGATAAGCAGCTGCACGTCTTCGATCGCTTTATCCAGCGTTACTTTCATGGCAATAGATTTGAACAAGACGAACCGATATGTTAAATAATCTGCATGTAAATCAAAGGAACCATAGGCTGAAAGAAATAATGGAAACCATATGATTAAAATCGCATAGTCAACATCAGTTAAGAACCAAAGAACAGACTGTTTTCGTGAACGGATTTGATGAATAGCAAAGAGACCGTGAATACAGTGAATGAAGCAGTCCGTATAAGGCAACATTTTGGAACGGTCAGTTGGGCAGTATTGATTAAGATGATGTTAGATGGTAAGCCTGCTTGCATGAAATGGCAGTTCGAATCGGATTTGTTACCAAGTGTGCAGGCTACCGTCCAAAAAAACGTGGGTGCAAAAAGGCATGGGATCTGTTTACTTCAGCTGTTGCACTTCCCCCATCTCAGACTGAAATCGATCAATCGTCCGTGACTGGTCCGCAAACGAACGAGTATCCACCACGACCTCGGGGAAGTTTGAGTGATTTTTGCAAGCAGTTGGTTTCAGTGACCACTAATAGTGACAGGTAACTGTTGTGACCTGGTCAAATCATCCCAACACCACATATGCGTTGCAATAATTGAGGGACTCTGGAATGAGTGCGTTTAGTTTTTATCAAGGAGCAGTGCCAACAGCCAACGCATTCCGATGACATCAATTGTACACAATTTTCGGTGGCACGCCAAAGAACTCCCTGGAGTTCACTTGTCTTCTTATAAACTAATGCGGTCTTTAACTGAAGCCAAATTACATCGCGTATACAGCTCACCTTCCGTTGTCAAATCGGGAACAAGCTGCCACATGATCAGTGAACACAGTAGAGAGTTTTAGCGCAATAAATTATCAAAGTCGATTGGCTAAATGGTGAGGACTGTAAATACAGTTAAAGTGAACAATATGTAAAAAGTAGCAACGGTGACAGGTGTCCAAAATAAAAAAAGATTTAATGTTAGCCTCGTATGACTGTTGATATGGGTCACACTCTGACTGGTCGACTGTCTAGATGGTCCTCGATCCACTGACTGGATGGTTTACTGCCATCGACCTTCGGTACTCAAGTGTCGTAAAACAGACCGACTCAGATACCCTGAAAGGGATACAGTGCACACAGTTAGATGCAGGAAACAATAACCCACTAACAAATGTTTCACGGAAAACAAGAGTTACCGAGCTGACTGGCAATTCGACTCAGGATAAAATTCACCCATCCACGACGCCAATGCTATCTGACGAGCCAAGATAAGAATGCCCTAAGTTTATTTACTAACGTGCATGCTTCAAGAAGAAAACGCCGCTTTTCTGTCTCATGACTAAACCATTAGGAAAGGCTCTCCCAGACGATAATTGACTGAAGATCTCTACCATACCACGACAGTCCGATTAGAGTAACCGGACGGTAATTAATGTGCCTAGGACATCTCATTGCAATCCATCGCGTACGCAACATTACGTTTGCTCGACCGTCATTGAGGGAAAATATATTTGCAACCAAGTTTGTCTTATGTTTCAGGCATTTGACTGATCAATGACGACTATGAACAGAAATGATGTAGTTGACCGGTGTTAATTCTGCTACTTAGCCTGCATCAAATGGGATGACTAAGTGGACAAGTCGACCGCTGTAAACGTGCATTTGACAAAGCATACGTGGTTAGTTGTTAGTATCAATGAAACTATGCAATCCGCAGCTTACTATGTAGACTAGCATGGCACAACTCGCACCAGACGTTGTTTGCAAACGACATCGATGATTGGTTAATAGTGCCATGTATAAGAGCAACGGCGCGGTCACGATTTATGAAGACCGTGACAGTTTCGTCAAGCGAAGTCCGTAGATGCCATCAGCCAGAGTGACGTCCTCAGATCGCCGATTGAAAACGTTGTCCGACGTGAAAGTGTGCCCATGTTAGTAGGAGCATTAGCTCATTTAACAAACCAAACATATTGTGCCATTTGGATTCTTTTGTTTTGGTCACAATAGTACAGCGAACGGCTATTCGAGACATTGTGTCGTCCAGTTGGTCTCAATGCCGCTTATGTGTTTAGACGTCCACTCGGTTTCTCATAAACACGCTCAGTCAAACAACTCTGACTTGGTAGCATGTTCAGGTTGGTTCCTGTGGAACCGAAGGGCTTCAAAAAAGAAATCAAATACCACTTTACACACACTATTCAAGATGGCACCAGAATAATCAGTCGAATTGTGAAAGACTGGGATCAGCATAAGTAAGCTAGCCGAAAGGCTTATTGGGATGCAAAGGCTGTGATCGAGTGTGAACGATGTTCAATTTGAAATAACGGAGAATAACTTGTTGATACAGTCATCGTACAACACCATCAACGACTCGTGCTAAGATTGTTACACTGTTTGATGAGATTTAAACTCAAAATATACCGTAATATGACAGACTAAAGATGAAAAATGGGAAAAGCAGGTAACATTTACAAGCCATCAGTCACTGAATCAGAACACGAAATGATTTGCAAGGTTTTCTTTCGTACAAATGTAGAATATGCAATATGAGAGAAATTCGAATGAGGCGAATGTATTCAATTCATCAGTTAGGTATGAATAAGAAACTTTACACAACTGTACAAGTGAACATGTAAAAAGGACAGCTCCACTGTGGTCCATCTATCTCCCCATTCTGCGCATCGAGTCAAAGAATCGCGAATTGCTGATACAGAATTTGTCGGACGTCGAAGTAGGTACGCGAGAGTAAGCCTTCGAGCAGCAGCTTACCGGCTTCGGAACGTTTGATAGCCACGCAGTTGTCCACTACAAGCACCCCACTCACAAATTCAGCCATCAGACCTTGAGACAAGAGCAACTGCTTTAGCTAAAACATTCAATAAGAACAAAAACATAACAATAGAAAACTGCACAGTTCAAATGAAATACAGTTGGATTCAATAAACAGTAAACAAAGAGCCGCTGGTGTCTACTGCATTATCCAGTTAAAGTGAGGCTGTGAAATGCTTTCAGCTGTGTAGCGAAGGGTACAGATAAATCCTCATGTGACCAGCAGCTGTCGAGGTCGGATCTAACAAAACCATAGTTAGTGTTTTGCTGCGACTTGGACAAGAGGGAATTGCAATTACGGCAAACATCATGGTGATGTTTCATCAAGTGCGAATGTTACCGCGACATACGCACGTTACCTTGGTGGTAGAGAGTTAAAATTCAAAGCTCCTTAAGGGGAGATCGGATACACATTCATCTGTTTGCTGCAACTCTGTATACCAGCTTTCCTAAGTTGGCTTTATAAACCACTCCAAATAACTACGAACTCTACGATGGGAATATTCTGTGGACCGCACAGAACGGCTTCTACGTAGATAACTGCTTAGTCAACACAATGGCTATCGATAACGGTCACGATTACGTCAATCACCTAAGGGTTACATTAGTCCGAGGTGGCTTCAACCTCGCGAAGTACACAAGCAACGACAAGTTATTAACAACGCATGCGCAACCACTTCATCTTGATGAACAGTTTGCTGAGAGCGCTGGAATTAAAGTGGTACCTCGAAAATTAACTTTGCAAATACGATGTTAGATCGATGGGCAATCCCTTCAATCAAAGTAACACGCTACTAAGCGGCATCTATGCGCGTGAATCTTGGAAGCTGAACCAGTGGCCATACAACCTCCAATTCCTTCGCAATAACGAAAGGGAATGAACAAACCTCGTTGAAATAAAAAAAAACACGAAGAAAGACACTGAGCAAGTTTGCAATGCTTTTATTATCCAAACTTTGGGCCCTTTACATTCATTTGCGTCGAATTTTGGATGTATCTCTTCACGGGATGAACTATTAAGGACAGTCACATGACTTGTCCCATAGAAACAGTTTATGGTTAAAAGAGGATAGATGGATCGTACAGCAATGACTATGTGAGAACTTAACGAGATAACCAACAAGATATGCACTCTAGTGTATCAACAAACCTTTCATCTAGAGTTGAAGAAACTTCACATCTATGAGAGCAGCGTGAAAACGACAAAGATCAATCTGGAAGCACTCCATTGTGATTACGACCAACTTCGAAAGCAGAATCCGGTTTTTATGTACAACCATATCATACACGTAGGTGGAAGACTGCAGCAATCTCTTCTGTTCAACGACAAGAATCACCCAATGAGCCTACCCCTGAAGCATTTTGTAACCCGATTGCTGATTCGTCATTATAACGACGCTAACGATCACATAGGGGGTACGCTATGTACCGTCGGTCATAAGGCAAAAACAAAAAGAGCAAAAATATTCTGCATGACGGCTAACAATGTGGTCGATTGTCCTTGCGATTCTGGCTCCACTCTTCACTGATCAGTTTAAAATGGACGTAAACCCAGCCAACAACATCGGTGTTGGCCATTTTAAGCCCACTTGTGTTGTAAGGGGAAAGAAAGAGTGTTTAGACTGTCTTATCAAGTGGTTCAACACAAAGGTGGTACACATGAAGGTGACACATTCATCGGACAATGATAACCACTTGTGTGTTTTCATTTGGTCAGTTGCCGGTCGAGAGTTCTCGTAAAGGTTATATAGAGACAACATCAAGCAATTTAAAACAACTACCAGAGGAGAAAATATCCCCGACTTTTGTAGATTGCAACCGTAACCAAATATTCAACACATTAAAAGTAATTTATTAAAGAGGGTAGAAAAAACTACCTACAGAACAAAACGGATCCTCTTAGTGGCATTACGAAAATCAACCATGACAAACGAGGTTCGGCACTGCCCAGTTGCTGAGATTGGAGGGTATCCCCCGACAACCGAGCACCGACCGAACAGACAATTTATCCTGGTGATCACTAGGTTCTAAAGCTGAATAAATTACTAATGGTTCGAGGTAATTCTTCCGTATCGGTGGATGTAACGAGAAATCGGTACAACAGACGGTGGTGACTAGCTCCAGATTTAGCTGACGTGTTTTGGAACAAATAGCTGAAGCGGTATTTACCCACACTACAGACTATAAAACAGAGGCTATTAGCTAAGTTAAATCAAATAAGAAAAGATCGTGTACTATCTCCAGAACTTGGTTACTGATCAAATGGTATTATGGAAGAGCCTCATGAAAGTCAAGTTCGTCTCGTGAGAGAAGTCACCGAGAAAGCCCCAAAGAACAAGTTTGGGGGGACGTCCAGCAGCCCTGCAAGCGTGAAGGCGACCTAGTGCTTTCTTATCCTGAACAAAACCACGACTGACAGGTTTCACATAAACTTATGTTGTTCTCTTATAGTTGCAGTATAATCGAACGTTGGAGGAGTACATTATTCGTCCAGATTTTTCCCCTTCAATTGTTGTGTATTTTTCCTTTGTGAGGACTGAGGCTAACGACACGTTTACATCCGGATGAAAGTGGCATTCGCCGGCCAGGATGAGAAGATGCACTATGGATGACCCCCAGCAAGAGTGAAACTCGAGACTAGTGTTTCTTTACGACGTGGGACAGTCGAAAGGCTGCGATCGGACATAGGTAGTGTTCAACTTGAAATTTGAATTTGCATACCTTCAGTTATGTTCGACCATTGACGGACGATAACGTTCCTGGGACGAACAGATATGATATTTCATAATAATTTCATATATCTATTTGGACAAACTTACTGATACCTACATTTCATACCATAAAAACATTGTGGAGCTGCCAGATGGTTATCATCAATTTACCTTGACCTCGAGACATTACGTTCTAGTGGTAGTTTGGTGATCTCCGAAGTAAACGTAGAAGACATTCTACACCGTTTTACGCACCTTCCCCTCGGACTTGGCTGCCTTGTGTCAACGCATAGTTCTGATCCAACCATTTTCGATGGGGATGTGAAAACTCAGGTCGGCGAACTTGGAGATATCAAGTTACGTTTAGATGAAAGGTTTGGGCAAGCACCGCGTGAGCTGTCACCATGACCATGCACTGAGGCCGATCCACTTTTGTCAAGCACTAGTCTTAGACATCATACAAGTCATTGTTTCCTTTGATGCCCGCTATCTCTGAATCAGACATGGTATCAGAGACCACATGGGTGAGGTGGTTCTATTCTGAGGGTGTCGATCTCACTGGAGCAAAAAGTTACATCTAGACCATACATTAATATGTTGTCGTTTTGTTCTTACTTTTGCCGGACAAAGGTTTTGTCGATTGCAAAATCTGATTATCGAGAAATCTGTACCTACATCTATATCTATCCAGTCTAGAATACAAGTACATAACGTTCCAACCTCAACGATCCCAACGGGTACGAGATCAACATTTCGCAGGTGATGCATGGGGCAGATACTACAGCATGCGACACGGTGGTTTACAGGTTAAAACACACTGGATTGCCGAAAAATCTCTAGATTCGTTAGATATCATAGGGAAAATCTCTCACATCTCCCACGACTAGCTTAGGAGGGATATCTCTAAGAAGTTGAAGTGTGTCACGATGCTTGGCTGAATGGGATAGTTAATAAAATAGAAATCGCTCACACTTTCAGAAATGCTTGTAGACTTCGTGCCTGCACTTTTCAAAAAACGGGGAGGGGCATCAGTAAACATGCCAATGCTGTCGTCACACACTAACGGTTCAAACAAGGAACTGGGTGCTTTTTAGATGAGACCCAACTTTGAAAAGTCAGGGCTACGGTTGGATTCGAACCAGCGACAGAAACACCATGCCTCTATGCGGCAAACGCTCTACCAGCTAAGCTACGAAGCCACGCCATGAGCTCGGAAATTTCACATTTGGACTCGGTTACCCACCCGTCCCACTGTCTCATATGGAAGCCACCAAATGATTCAGGGGATCGACTGCCCCAGCAGGATTTCTCGATCAGTTCGCGTTGGAATCCACCAACGCCACTGTTGAGCTCTTGGGAGAACACCACAGCTTGATCATAGTCATCACCAGGGTTCTGGAATCTATCGTATTACGTCCATAGACAGTGGAGGGAAATAAGCAGGGATTGTACAGTACGAAAACTAACTGATCAGAATTTCACTCTTCATCAAATCCTGGGACAGTGTCATACGTGCCGCCGGCCAATAACTGCAGTTTTCCCAATCGTACACTAACGACATTTGACCGCAACCTTCACATTCGAATGTCTTTCAGCTGATACACTCTGATCTTATCAGGGCTCGTCAGGATTGCATATCGCTGTCCGGGCAGGAATTTGCACTCCGAACGTCGTACTTATGAGGCCAGCGTGTTAACCACAACGCCACACAACGCCTCACAACAGGTATGACGACATAATCATCTTCAAATACTCAATCACAACTTTGTGTGAATAGCGTTCAGGTGGCTAGATCATTTTGGAAGGAAAAACAAGGACGCTTCGTTTATTCCAAATGATAACCCCGTGATTGCGAACTTCTCAACTAGATTGAAGCCACAAACCTCACTGAACCAACTAGCTAAATTTCGGGGATTTAGACTACTGCAAATTTCGGCCTGTACGAGAATATGCATTACTGCTGTGCTTTAATTAAAAAACTTCTTAAAAAAGACTACTATGAACTCAAAGGTTGCGATCGAATGGGCATGATGTTCAATCTGGAATAATCCGAAACCCCCAAAATTCAACTACTAATTACCGTTTGCCTTGACTATGAGGATGCATTCAATTTGGTCAATCGATCGGAACTGTTAGTCGCCTAAACACATAAGTGTATCGAACAAGTATGCGAACGTACTGTAGATGCTTTGCTCCGGTGAGTCAAATCATCTTTGAGTCTGATATCTTCAACATCAAGAGCGGCGTACGCCACGGCTACTCACATTCACCATTTTCGATTACATACAAAACCACGTCTAAGGCACCTACAAAGAAGCCAGCGTAGACCGCCTAACTGGGAAAGGACGGACTGATATTGTCTGTGCACATGACAATGTTTTTTGATATACTTTGAACAGCAAAGTCAATTCAAAACACTAGTTCATGCTCTTCTAAATACTTAGGAAGGTGCACCAAAGCCTGAAAGTGAAAAACGCTTCCGCAAAGCTACTACGGTTATCCAAATCTAATGTTGGATAGTAGGGTTGAAGAAAATGGTGGCTCGGTTGGCTCACGTGAAAAGTTACATCAGCAGTGGCGGGGGTACAGGGAATGAAATATAAACCTAGGATGGTATTCTTAAATCTAAGACATACATGGCGACAGAGAGGCATCTTTCTGATGCTTAAAGGTTGTGAACATAAGATAACTTTACTAATTTACGACTGTGAAACTTGGTCACTCAGAGTAGATGTGGACCGTCTTCACACAGTTGACCATCGCTATCCGCATTGCGTGACACCAACCGATGAAAATCCAAAAGTTTAGAAAGTACATATTTGTAAATGATTGTCAAACGAATTTATTCCATATTTACAGTTGCACATATGTAGATGGCTAAGATATGTATTAAGGACATCAGTTGACCAGTTGTCATATCCAACACTCATTGTCGATGCTGCAGTCGAATGGCGTAAAGTGTGAATTGGATAGATGATGACAAATGAAGTCGCTCATCGAAGAGTTGACCACTGTGGGTTGGGTACGCCTTCGGGGCCGAATCATAGAGCAGATGGCTGCAGACTTAAGGTGAGACTGTGGATAACCAAGTTCAGTGGGATAAACGTTGTTGATGGTATTTGGTTGAGTTGTTTGCTAATTAAATCCACGTATTGACGAGGAGCAGTGAAGGCCGTAAGGAGGCTGTTCTGTTGATGACATTTTGTCATCACCAGAACGCCCGGTTGTTTGGTCAAAAGATGTAGGCATCTTAACGTTGAGTGTTCGAGTTAAGATGTAGGTATGTATAATAGTAAGGAGAAATGGAGGATGCTGGAGGGGATAGGGCTAATTATGATGAAATAGAAGTCCCAAGTTGTAATAATGTGTGGCCCTCAACAGCGCAAAGAAAAGACAAGTTTCTCCTGCTTCCAGCGTGGTTCACTAGTTTTTGTTTCAGAGTCACTTCACTACGACTGAAGAAACTATTGAACTGAGGTATTGGATTATTAGTAAAATTCGAGAAGACTGCACTACGAGAAATTCGCCACAACATGTTTGCTGTGTACAGTGAGTACTTCATTCAATAATCCACAGTCAAATGTTCGCCTGCTGAATCATGCAAGGAAAGAGGTCCACTGCAAGTAAGTAAAGCTCAGTGCGACCTGTAGAAAAGACTTCCAAAGGAAGCATGAACTGCATGAAAGATACAATGAATGAAGATCGACTCAGGGGAACAGTATGGCTACCGTGGATCGGATCATTCGTAAAAATGTAGTGGAGTTAAAGGTACGTGTTCGTTGAACGAACAAAATGGTTGCACCGGAGATGTGACGAAGCCAATGGTAATGTTCAGAGGACAATTTTGAGTTGAAGCAGCGGAATCAGATAATTTCCAGTAGCGATTAGTTACTGAGGTTGAAACATGGATCCACCATCCTGCCCTCAAATGAGGGAGCAGTGCAAGCAATGGAAGCGCAATGACGCTCTGCAGCTCATTAGGTTAAAATATCAGTTCAGTGCTGGCAATACTGTATAGGCTATTTCCTATCACGTTGGAGATGCAGTAGTATTATGTCAGACAAGGTAACAATTACAGGTACACTGCTGTACCGATCTGCTACTGTGAGTGCGCGACTCATTAGAGAAAAAAGGCGGATGAAAGTTAAGTGCCGATGTCTTGAGTCTTCCCCCACAATACTGCACCTCACACAACTCAAGTGTTAAAGGCTATCATTCGCAAATTTATATTTCAGGAAGTTTCACATTCGGTTTATTTCTCAGAGTTAGCCTATGAGCTAATGCCAAACCCGCCACAATACAACACAGAAACGGTTCGTACGCCTGACCTTTAGACTGGACGTCAGCGTCAATATCAATCGGATGATGGAAAGATGAGTCCGTTCTCTTGGACGTGAACAAAAGTTTTACCGTTACGGTTGATGAAAGGGATGGCGATTACGCTGGGACAGTTTCAAATAGTTTAATCGTAATGAGAAACGAACAAACTAAACTCAACGCCGTAGTCCAGGCTAAAACCGTCCAGGAAGTGACTCTCCTCCATGTGGTGCACAAGGAGGTGGTTAATTTAATGACTGATCAGTGAACGGAACACAATAAATTGAATCAAACGAAATATCACCACCGATAGACGTTTTCTAATGAATACCTCGGGGCAAGTAATCTGAAGCAACATTGACTCACGAGCCTCCAATATCTGTCAAAGCGCATGACAATGACAGTTGCGATAATGCAACAAAATTAAACTTACATCTGACAATTTCGGCTCATTGACAAACACCGTCTTGTGTGTGCCAACCGGGCCCAACGGCAAGGTCACCATCGGTAGCTGATCACCTGC
The DNA here is from genome assembly GCA_013368495.1 of Paragonimus heterotremus. Lineage (NCBI taxonomy): Eukaryota > Metazoa > Platyhelminthes > Trematoda > Plagiorchiida > Troglotrematidae > Paragonimus > Paragonimus heterotremus. The sequence continues at coordinate 179,138 of LUCH01000462.1, forward strand.
CGAGGAGGCGCGATCCCTCGAGTCAACAGGGCCATTGGAATGTTTCCCTTTCGTCCCAACATCATTATGCATTTCAACATCTTCAGAATCTGAAGATGGCCTGGCGCTGGTTACAGAAGGCTGGTCTTCAAGTGAGATAGTGGCCTCTACCCAAGCCAACTCATACTCACGTATTTTGGTGAATTTGAGGCTAGAAACCAAACTGTCCTTCATTCGAGCCTAAAGACAAAAAATGCACATGCTTGAAACATAATACAAAACGAGACAAGATTGACACACGGGAGAGAAGCATTAGTTGAATACCACAACGAGACTGGACCCTGACGAAGTGTGACGACTTGCGAATCTCGATGACCTATTGGGCCAAACTGGACGGGGTGGTCACCACACTGACAGTCACTCATACCCGGCAGGCCAATAGATAGAGGTCTGATAAACCACAGTATCCTGGTCTTTCAAGTTGGGGGTTGAAAAAATACCAGTTCTGGTACATCGCCACCCATCTGCTGCCCTGCGGTACAGGTTTTTGAGCCGAAGGCTTTAGTTGAGAACCCTAATCGTTCTCCCGTCTGGGTTTGGGCATCCTGGCAGTATCTCAGGCCACATACAACGTGTGACAGTTAAGCATCAGTGTGCACCACTGATGTACTACTGTCTATGGTAACGATATGATGATGATACAATGAGGCAGAGTTTGGCAATTGCCACAAAGCACCTCTGCGTACAAGATAGCCCGCAAATAAATCAGAGTACTAAAAAAAAGCGAACGGTGTGATTACGTGCACGATCAAGTGATCAGAAACCGGTGAACACGGAAAGGTAATCGGTTCGTACATACACAATGTACACGTACACGTCAACTGTAATTTGAGACACGCATGCTGTGTGAAAGAATGTAAACATAAGGTTGGATAAGACAAGCTGGGAGCAAATGGATCAAACGCAAAAGTACCGAACGCCCCTTTAACGCGATTGAAAAGCAGATAATATGAAAGAAGGTATGAAACAACCGGCTAAGCGGATCCATAGACAAGGACGGGTGCATAATACGAATGACTGACATACTGTTAAAATCGTTGTCCCTAAAATAAGTTCGGATACGTTTCTACGCACGTTTGAAGGATATGTATGTAGCAAGTTGACCTTGGCACGGTGCACCTATTTAAGAACTAACGGGTGATCGAGGCAGTAAATCACAGGGCTATAAAACAACCTTTTAACGATTCGTCCACTTTCTTACTCGGAAAAGTTGTTTGAACTTTGTGAAGTCTTTATTAGTTAACGAACCAAAGACGGCCCTAGTTTGACCCACAGAGTAATACAACACCAAATTTGAAATACGCTCAAATCGAATCGTCATCCCGCCTAAACTGCGTCGTCGGAAATTCGAACATTCTTTTGGAGTTAAGATATGCCCAATTCGCGACATCCTGCGTGGAACCATCGTGAGAGTGCCATCCGTAAATAACAAGCTACCTACACTCGTGACAGTGTTCTGAGTCTCCGAGCGATATGGTCTACTGAACAACTTTGAAGTGATATACAACTAGACCACTGTTCACTGAAGTGTGTTTACTTCATGTTTGACTGATATTGTTAAAATCATGCTCCCCTCTATATTCTGAGTTCATTTCGGTTTATCTTAATTCACGTTTCCATAATCCTTGCTGTTTCTGAGGCGAACATCTTCATGTGATTTTTTCCGTTTACTCTGCACTATTTTGATGTCATTTAAGACGATATCGGATACACGTAAGCATTGAAAGTTCTATTCAATCTGTCTAGTTCAGTTGCTCAAAGCATGTTCACTTCATTCGTGATGCCCGCACCATTCACTTCTAATCACCGACCACTATATAGCTGACTTGAGCACTGTACCTAATACACACGTGTTTGCTTGGAATGGCTTTCAATCTCCGATGAATCCGAGTATCTGACCATAATACACACACTTCAAAGCATGTGATCGTCGATCCACCGTGGTTATATCTAACACAGTATACGTTTCGGTTTTCACACCGCAAGAAACCTAGTACCAATTGCATCATACAAGATAACATTTGACCTGCACGATGTCGGGGCTGTTAGTAATTAGCCAAGAGCAACTACAACAATCAGGTATCGAACCAGCAACCTCGTGATAGAGAACCAGCAACGTTATCATTAAGGTTTTGCGACCTGAAATGCCGTTAAGCAAAAAATGAATAACAACGAAACAGATTCAGGACTCACTTGATAGATATCTCCTTCTTTGGTGCAATTCACCACTTCGTTAACACTAGGCGCGTGCGTCAAATGCTGACCAAGTAACATGACTGTACGACAGTATTCAGCCAAATGTTCTACCACGGTACGACTGTTTCCCACCAGTATCACCTCTTGGGGTCGGAGGCCAACTACAATACGCTTCATCGCTTCCCCATCAGACCGACCCTGAAAAAAGGAGAACAAATATCTCAAAAGACGAAAATTCAGTAAGCACAGTTCATCTGATAGACAGTATCATCAATTATAGAAGTCACTTTATAAAACAGTGACAAGAAATCGGTGAGAAAAAATGGAAAGGCACACATCTTCGAAACAACAATCAAACAAGACAATTATCAGCTTCATAGTCTCAAGCTTCGGATACTGCTCAGCTGCCGATCCAAATAATGACGAACAGATGTAAAAACTGTGATAATTGTATTAAAGAATATTCACTGCAGTAGACCGGTACAAGTTAAACCGTTCTCAAAAAACTATCTCTCTCAGTAAATATGAAAAACAACCACTGTCGGGACCACTGTAAAACAAAATACTAACGCCTTTGCTAGTCTTGCACACTTTTACGAAAGCAAGTCAACCTTAAGGTTACGTTCTAAGGCTGCGTGAGGTTGTCCACTCAATCATGATGTACTGTTTTGTTATAGCTATTCGTTTTTTCATGGCATGGTGTAACATGCAGGTGTATTTCATCACTGATATTACGGAACCTCTTCAAATCTTCGTTATCAGATTTCTTTTAGCGATACCAGGAGAGTGCAGATTGTGACGGGTTTCTTTTCGGAAGAGGATGACTGGAAAGTCTATAGGAATGCGACAACTGCGACCAATTGTGGATGATTTTCAATCTATATATAAACCAAAATCACTTACTACTCATCAATAATCTTCTACAGTACTCTGTCGAGCACAAAACAAGCCAGACTGGTCACTACAACCAGTTCAATCACAAAGTGTTGCACGTTGTGTTTTGTCTAACAATGAGATCTTTTCTGGTTCCCACTGATAAACTTGAAAAAGGCCAATAATAGCGTGTAGGATGTCTTGCGCATTGACATTTCGTTCGCATCTCATCGGTTACTTTTGCGAAATTAACATACAAATTATATAGTGAGGGGGCAAGCAGCTAGGCAAAATCGACCTAGTCATGAGACAGTCAATCAGGTGGCCAAAGCGGAATCAGTAAGATGCAACTGAAGACTGCCTTTAGAGTGTTCTT
>LUCH01000462.1:189160-209766 GCA_013368495.1 Paragonimus heterotremus
CAAGGTGTAGGCGTCTTGATGTTGTATGTTTGAATATAGACGTAGCCATTTTTAGTGACTCGATCCCCTCTCCTCTCCCTTTTTTTCTCTATTCCTATACAGCATTTGTTTCTTGTTCTTCTTCGTGGTTGTGTGACAGTTAAGCATCAGTGTGAACCACTGATGATGAACGATCAGTGAGTATAGTTATGCGTCGTCTATGAAAACCTGACAAATCAACTACAATTCATCATACACCGTATCCTGAATGTATAAACGCATAACATGCAAAACGGAATTTATTGATGAGGCCTAATTTACAATGCCGCGGAACGGAGCTGTTCAAGTACACGTATTAGTCGTTCCAACCGTAACTGCGATAAACTGAACATCTGGTTGATCTGACAGATTAAAAAATAAAAGAAAATCATCACATCAGTTACCAAGCAGGACACGGTTAGTTTGCCGTTCAATATTCTCAGGCTCTGGCGGTTTATATTCTGAAAAGACGTTTCCCATAAGATCTTGCAGCTGACAAGGACCCTGCAAACTTTTAACGGAGCTCGATTTAAAATGTAACCACGTTTTAAAAAACTACAAGTAGTGCATGGGCGAAACAAAGAGAAGAGGAAAACAAAGATAACCACAATCATTTATAACATGTGAGGGTACTAGCAAAAACATGAATTCTGAATCCGACCGATTACGTCTCAGAACCTAACAACGATGAACAGTCTGAAAGGTAGATTTTAAAAAGTACCACTCAAGATAATATTAACACAAATTGCAAATTGGAAAACAAGTCTTGTTCGCTACTTTGTCGTTCTCATGACTTTATTGGCTATTTTCGAGCGCAGTAACCATGACAATGTAACAAGCGAGCGAAAAATGCAAGCCACCGAAACAGGACGCAAAGCATGTGCGGAGCTGAAAAGTCATAATAAACGCCCATCACTCGGTGTTCGCCTTTTACACTTAAACATTATAAAAACCAAGCTGCAGATATTCTCAACAATTATATATATATAACATATATATATATATATATATATGTGCACAAGGCGAGCATACTCCGAGTCTTATTAAGAAAACAGCTCCAATGGATTGTAGAGGAATAAGAATGTGACCGCGTTAGGAAATGCCGCGTGGTTCTCACAGAATTACATTTTTATACGTATGAGAAATTCACGTAAAAGTAGGCTGGCTAGCAACCTGACACGATGTGAGTACAGTAGTTCCTGTGGTTGTTACGAAAAATCTTTCTGAGAACGTAAATAAGCCATTAGCGCGTTAAATTTAACAAAGCCATTCGAAAAAGTGCTATCGGCGATGGCATTCAAATGTTAAAACGAAAGATGAAAGATGTTCCATACCTTCATCCTCCGAAATGTCAATAAGAACTTATTTAGATAAGGGCTACATAAAGTAACATTAACAGCAAACTGCTTATTGGCATGACCACATACCTTTGTGTTTGCTATCTCGGAAAGAATGGCTATTCTGCTTCTCTGTCCCAACAAACAGATCACGATCCAGGTGTCCACCATACTCATCCCAATGAACCTGTAACAAAAACAAAAGAAGGCGGAAATACATGGCTGCTGGAAAAGAAGCACGAAAATTCATATCTTCCGAAAAATTACCACAAACAGATAAACCATATATACAAAACCATCAGGATAGAACTATGAGGGCATAAACAACTTTCAACTCTCCAAACAAAACTTCGGACAAGGACAATCTGACTGGACACCACATACGGTGAGAGGATAAAGTTACAGCATTACAATCGTACATTAATTTGAACGGGGGGAAAATCAAGGAACCCATGGGTGCATGTAAACTTTAAAAACTGAACAAAATATACAAACGGAAAACAATGCTAACAACATGATGATATATAAGCTGCTACCAAAAGCAGGAAGACTGTGGGACAACAGTAACACATTTACACAGCAAGAAATAACAGTAAAAAAAGTTGCTAGTATTACAAAGTGGTTGTTTCTTTTTTTGAAAAAAAAAATCGCGAGGCAGCCGGGTGATTACATTGTCTAAACAGTTCAGCTAAGTCTGAGAAAACACCTAACAGTAATATGGCTAGTTGAAGACGTTCTCAGACATGACAGTATGTTGCATCCAATGACGCATTTTCATCTATGGAATATTTTACACTACCCGATAAAATGATATAACCTTTAGCAGAGGTGATGTCATCCTACACGTATGGATGTGTGACAAAACCGACTGCCTTGTCGAACATCATGTAACTAAGAGGCAGGTCTCGAAACCAGGAAGACGAGGGACCAGCAGAGGATATTAGAAACGTGAATATACACTATGTGCGCCGTGTTACCAAAGAGAATGTTGTTGCACTACTGCTAAGGAAATGAACACACGGCAGCCCTACAAAATAGGGTGTGTTCGTTTTATGCCTTCACATACGTTGTAATGGATGTCAGATATTAAACAACTACCCAGGCCAAGCTTCTTTTGCGGTCACAACAGCCTGAGTAAGAAATGACCACCGTGAGTAAAGTGGCTGATTTGTGTTTCAAGTGTGCAGTTTATATCGTCAGCTTTGCAGTACACGTCCAGTGGCAAAAGGGGTAAATGTTCATTGATCGAAATTCGTCGAAAGCACAGGACTTACAGGATACGTTTATTCAATGGACCGCCACGCAGTACTTTCGAATGAGCTTAACAAGCTGCATACATCACTGGGTGTAAGACACACGGAGGGGAGGGAATCGAGCTGGGGCTTTTGGTTCTAACATGCTTGTAGTACTGTTAAATTACAACACACGCAGGATAAACCGCAACGAAATGATTTCGAGAGATACGCCGTGCAGTACAACACGCTTTGAAATTCATGAGAGAAACCCGATATAGCATATCAGTTTCATATTTTGTACGAATGTAACCAAATAGTCTCAACGTGGTGTTTAACATGTTTTCAAGTGACAGACTGAGAAGAACAAAACGCTGTGAACAAGGTGCAACACCCGACGTTTCAACGATCTTAGGTGACTATCATCAGGAGTGTTGTAATGTGACCTCGATTAGAACAGCCTTAAGGAAGGTCACCCAAGGTGGTCGAAAAGCTAAGCATCACAACTTGCTCGTGACGTTGGGTTCTTTTCAATCCAATGGAAGCCGCAGGTTTGGCTATTATCTGTTTGGCTGTGTTGTTCTGGGGAATTTTCAGTTTGTTATTAAAGTCATTTCGTGGACTACTGTCATAAACAAAAACATTCTGGACCTTAGTACTGATACCTGAGTTAGGAAACTCAAAAACACATACACCAGCTGTTTCCGAGAGTAAACTTTACCATCAACTGAGACTGCTGTAAGCCTATTCCGTAAGAATTGGACAAGACTGTCTATTTTATCATGGTTTCCCAACCACAAGGTGCCGACATGGATTTTTATGTTTGAGTGGTACTCATAGGGAAGATGGTTCAGAATGGTCTTGACAGCGGTTTACGCAGTGATACGAGAGTTGGTATGATTTGAACACCACTAACGTCCAAACTTAGTTCACGCACTCAGACAGATTCTCCGACCAGGTCATGTTGAAAAGAAGTATTAGATTCCAGTTCTCTTTTTCCTAAAGTTCATCAGAACTGCATATAGTTTTTGTGACCGGAATCTGAATTCCGATTCAAACTCCGGTTAAACAAACGTGTTGAACACTGCACCGTTGAGTTTATATTAGGAATGATCGAATCACCGTAACGAAACAGTTAGTCACAATTGCTGGCAAGTAACGCTGAGGGTCTTCGATCGTCTGAAGAAGAGACGATAACCGCTGGTTAATTCTGATCAATGAATGCGATCTTACAGTGAAAACTGCGATCGAAAGGGAGTGGTGTATAATTTCAATCAACAAAATCTCCGACCATATACTCGATGCATAACGAAATAAATAAATACCAAAAAGCTGTCAATCAAGACCAGGATCTGTCAGTGCTGGACAAAGAACGCAGTTCACATTTTGTGACAACTTGACAATCGTTGCACCATTGATGCTTGGGCTAGAATGTTCTCCTTTGAGGGTCTACGTGTGTATCCGGTGCACAAAAAAACCTCCATGGACGTGGATCAAAATCTACCCTTAGGTGTTTCAACGTTTTGATGATGTGCTTCGTAGTTTGGCGACATGTTTGTGATATGTACCTATACTACATACAACTACCAACGGTTTAAAAAGATACAGCGGGCTAGTTAAGTTTCCATTTGATTACGGACAGTGTATACCCGGTGCCTCATTAAATCAAGGTAGCAGGTGTAGCCCGTCGAACTGAGAGACCAGAGATTACACACAGCATTGGCTGGGTACATCATCAATCATGTTCGACCTTCCTAACCAATAGCATAATCAGATTCAGAAGATGGTGCAAACTGAAGCACAATTTCATTTTTTTCTAGCTCTCAGATTATTAAAATGCAGTAGTCTGATCAATCGAAGCATCAAATTCAACTCAATGCTGGACGTCCATGTTTGGAGAAATAAAAATTTCAGCACAATATTAGTCGTGATGAAATTAAGATATTCAGTCCATTTGATTTGAACTTATGAACCAGACTGGAATACTAGGTGATTATCGTTACACAGCACGGAAGTATGTATAAACTGAACACAATTCTAAAGGGATACGGTTAACTTATGAGCTTGTGTATTAGATTTCATTCCCAGGATGTCTCCTAGTAAGACAAACCCTTCTTTGTCCCAGTACCGTAGACAGAACAGAACGCAGTCACGGCTTTTTACAATCCAACGTGGAAAAAGTCAGTTGAAGAGCACTCTTTAGGCACAAGCGATAATATCTAAATGATTGAATTCCATAAGAAAGACAACCGCTTAACAGGGAAGAAAAGTGAATTGTAGTGTTGATAACATATACAAAAGGTTGTAGAGCAAAAAGAAGAAACCGAGAATAGAGATTGCACCGTCATCACCGTTGTAGACAGAAATATATCCGTGGATAACACTGATGTTGAATCACGAAGACGAAAGCAAACTCAGTATAGGAAAAGAGGATAAAAAAAGAGGATGGGAAGAGACCTAACCACAAAAAACAGCTACGTCTATATTCAAACATACAACATCAAGACGCCTACACCTTGCAAACACACAACCGAGTTGTAAGTGAAACTAGGGCGTCGTTAGCAAAACACCATCCTTACAGCTTTCAGCGCCCCACGTCATTAAATGCACTCACTTCACAGACAACTCGGACAGACAACGACAACATTCACGTCACTGAGCTCGGTTAGCCGCTATCTCACCTAACGCCCCAAGCCATCGACTCTGTAAGTCGCGACAGCTCCGGCCCGGGGGAGGAACCCGATCTACAGTGCCCAACCCCTTCGTGAACGATTTCATTTGTCTACGCCAGGTCATCATCTGTCCACCTCACACCTTGCGCCAATCAGCCGCAGCGTCCGCAAACAGTTCTCAGTGTGGCAGACGACTAACTGGCACCCTCAGTACATGGCCTAACTATCTAAGTCTGTACAAGTGTAAGGATTGAACGAAAGAACTTGTGTGACAATCAGTGCCAAACACCCGCTTCCTTAGCTCCTCGTTGCTTATTCACTGGTACCACCCGATATGAGCGATTGTAGCGTAGAATCATAAGCAGATGAAACAACATGCATCTACTCCGTAGAGCGCGTGTACCCTCACGGTTTGGAAAATAAATTGACAATCACTGAATCACCGTAACGTTATGGTCTGAATAGAGAGCAACAAAGTAGCAGATGTCTTTAAATGAGACGCAACAAACTGGTCCAAGCATGTCCCTAAATTGCGCTAGGGTTATGAAATTGAAGGTTCTTTTAGCTTCAATGAAGAGAACCTACTTTTAAGCTGCACAAACAACAGATTTGATCATTAGTAGTGTTCACTGTAACGGCTTTAAAAGGCTAACGAAAAGATAGCAAGTTTGTTGACGTAATACTATAAAGCAAGTTAACGTCTCTTTCCACCGGAAAAAGCAAGATCTTCAAAGAAAACAGAGAGAATCCACAACTGGCTTCGAAGTGCTAACAGTGAAATGCAAGCCGAACAATGACAAATTAATCATCTGCCTCTTGATAACTCTATACGGCTTATCCATACGCCTGCTTAAATAACAACAAAAAATGTATGTTGCCCGTAAAAACAGGCCCGGATATAAGGATCATTTGAAACATCAAAATGAATCAAAGAAACGATCGGTGGCATTCATCAGAACAAATGTATGACACTATCAGCAGTGACATCACTTTCAAGAGGTAAAATGACAAACATCTGAGTGTTTATCAGAAGCGTATTTCCTAGACTGATCTAGTAAATTTTATACGCTAAGAGACCGGTTCTCGGTTGATTATCACTAGAAAATTCAACAGGTGCGAAAAACCTTGGGAAGTTAAAGTGTATTTCGACTACGAAGAAGCTCTGGAGAATCACACCAATAGTCCAGAACTGATGAACTCGCCATCAGAGGGAGTTTATGCTGGAAACATCCTAATTTTTATCGTTTTTCGAACAGATAATGGCATAAAGCACACAAAAAACAACAAATAATTGTGAGGTACCTAAAGTGAAGATGTTAGATTTGTCGAGGAAAGCGAAATTATCTCCGAAAACACGATTTTGATTGAACCCGACAATACCCACTCTAGAAGGGCGTAACGTAGAGTATTTGATGCGCAAGGAAAGTTTATATGAAAATGCAAATCTTAATCGCGTTTGAAGTAACGGAGAGAGACATACAGGTACATTCACTGTTCAACACACAGCAGTTCTGAGTTGCGTAAGAGTGAGCTAATTAATACTAGATGGATCAAACGTACACAGCTGTGGTACTTAAACTTGCCTGCGGTGGAACCTGCGATCGTACGACTGAGAGTGAATAACGTTACTACCCGGATTCTCTTATATAATCAAACGTATGCGAAAAATACGCGCAGTCTGACAACACCGTGGATACAGCATCCGTCCGGCGAGGTTATATAAAGGGTAATGTTACAATTTAATCTAGTAAGGTAAATAAATCAGTAATTATACTTAAAAGAAGGCCAATATGAAGGAACATATTCGGTTATCAATCATACCTTTCATTGTAATTCTTTCTAGACAAGATAGTGTTATAAATGGTGTGAGATAACTTGACACAGGTGACAAACCTTTCTTTCGACCGGTGGAAATAAAAGCTGAGTACGTTTGGCCATACGGAAGAACTGGCCACCGGCATGATTGTGTAGACCAGGATAGATGTCATAGCCGGGCTGGTGACGACCAGCAGTCAGTTGCGTTCCCATTGCTGACAAGGTTTGTAGTCCTTCGGGCGCCGAGTCCGTGGTCACTGGCGGTGCGTGATGAGGATTTTCGCGACTGAGAATCAGTTTTGAACCGACACTGGAACGATTAACACTATTTTCGTGATGGTCGACTTGTGTGTCGGCCGATGTAGTCAGGGTAAAAAGGGGAGTGGCTGCGACAGTGTTCACATCTGAAGTGACATTCGCCAGGGCATCCTCTGAATTAGCGTGTGGTGTGTCAACGACTGGCGCCACAGATCCTCCTGAGCCGAATGACTGACTGATCGCAACGAAAGACGTCGTGGTGGTGGTTCGCATGTCGGAAGGCGGTGCGTCCGCTAACACACGAGAGTAGATGTTGAGAACGTATGAAGGCAGCATGAAAATAAATAAGATCCAGCAAACAAGGTCCAACAACAAAAATCGACAGTTCAAATGAATTAAAAACTCGGCAAAGGTCAACTCAATCAGCTGTTCGAAATCAGGCTGAACTTCAGACAGTCCACCACCAACATCAAATTGTTGCAAGCAAAACAGAATTCATGATTGTGGATGTAGTAAGCTATTGGGTTGCACTCGAGAAAGGGAAACAGAAAATCACATGGCCAGAAAGAGCATTCTAAGCTTTACAAACAGGCAATTTGAAAAAGCTAAGTCTGTACTCAAGTGTGAGAGGATGACACTAGAAAGTGCCGCTATTCACATTTATTGACCTGAATGATTAGGAGAATTCAGGATCAAGAAAACGAAGACCAGACCATCTACAAGCCGAAGATACTCTAAGTGTGTGTCCAACGATGTCAATCTTTCCTTCAAAAGCTTGATTTTTGAACCCGAACTGAGTCAGTGGTACGTCATTTCTGTGATTAAGAGCAACTTGATAGTTTGAATAAAGCGTGGGTAGATCCCAGTCTAATTCTCGAGGTGTTGTCGAATTAAATTATTGTACATAAGCTAGAAAGTGAGGGAATCAAACAGATAGGGCATACGTATTGGTAATGCTAGAGTACTGGTGAACTCTTGTGTTCGCTTTGACAAACGGAAAGAACCGTCTGGTGGGAGAAGTCGTTTAGGGAGTAGGTGGCATTTGAAGTGTTTCGAATAAGCATAACTTTACACTTGTTGGCTAGTAATTCTGGCCGGTTTGCCTAAATACAATTAAACAAGATGCTAAGGTGATTCTTTTGAAAGGAAGTATCTTTTACAGTGTATGTGGCATACAAGGACGTCATCAGTAAACTGTAGAAACGAAAACAAAACTGATGAAGCTGGATCCTCCGTAAGGATCAGAAACAGATAAGGATCAAGTATTTAGAGTTGGAGTACAACGCTGAGAAAAGACAAACAACTGGAAAACGCGCAGTACACACACACACACCCTATAACGATGGCTGGGTAAATACAACTACTTTCTGTAGGGCTTATGAGATGACCACTTGACACTGACGTTCAAATCCCTATTACTAAGCTACTTCGTTTTCAGAAACGTCGATATGACAAAGCGAGTCCAACGGGGTCAAATCTGGAGACTGAGGAAACTATCGAGGAAGAAGATGATTATGATGCCTCAAGATCTTAGAGAAACGATCTGGCACACCATCACACAGAAACTAAAACCCACAGCGCACGATGGGCAAATTTTAACGGTGAGCTGTGCGGACAGCTTGAAAATTTTAAGATGACACCTGGAGTATTCAAGATGCCCACCGGCTGGTCTACGAAATTTTCAGCAGTTAACACTCGATGACTCTGAGTCTGCGATCGCTGGAGGAGCTCACAAATATTGATTGCTCAGTTTTGAGCCGTATCTCGAACTGCCGTTGGTCCTGACAATTGTCCACGAAGTTGCAGAGTGATAAATAAGTACGAGTGTACAGCGAAAAAGAACAAGAACAAGAACAAGAAGAACAAGAACAAGAAGAAGAAGAAGAAGAAGAAGAAGAAGAAGAAGAAGAAGAAGAAGAAGGGAAGGGAAGCGAAAAAATAAGCAAGCAAAAAGTGGATTTCAGGAAACAGAGAAGACAGGCTCGCCACTAAGGATGACACTGTCATATCAGAGTGTTTTCAGCAACAAGATGCACATAGAGAAGTTGACTGTGACAATCCACCAAAGATTCATGAAATCAACGGAATACAGAGGTATTTGTTGCTTGTCTATTTGGCTGGGCGAAACACGGACTGTGACCACAGCATCATAGTAGGTAAGCATTGTCATGAAAGACGGTGGTTCTGTCTACCACAAAAACGCATTGCAAGTTTGAATGTGATTGTTCATTATGTGCAAGCATTTCAATACTAAGGTCTGACACAATTCACACCGGTAGCTAACATACACTTGATCAATCTAATTCTACTACTGAGTACTGACTTCAAGTAGTTAGACAGCACATGAGATATAGCGCATTAAGACAAAAAATTAACGATCACTAGACGGCCAAGAAGAGAAAAAGACAATAAATGGCTTCACGCTAAAGCAAACCGATGTCAGGAAGAAGGTAACGAAGGATACCCACCGAAGACTGACCGGACCTATAGCTAATGTAAAAATATCTGATCACGGCACCTCACAGGAAAAGCTGTTCAGCTGAAGACAGAAGTCACGTTCACAACGTCACAACAAAAATCAACAGACGCACAAGAAGATCGGCACACCGGAAGTGGTTCAGTCAGATAAGCCATTTAAGACTCAAAGATAACGAAATCAAAATCAAAGAGAGCAGTCTCTATAACCACGAAACTCATTGTGGAAGTTACTGCAATTCGAGGATTGTGTAGATGAGTATCATCATAGATTCAAAGGTTGAAGGGCTTATCACATATGTTAACCCGAGATCTGGCAGGCGTCATATACGAACAGTACGCATAAGCAGTGTGGGTTTCTTAAATAGGGGCTACCATCGTTGTCCACTCTATTTACTTATACGGCTGTTAAAAAGCGTTAATATGAAGAATACAAGGAAATAGAAGAAAGAACTACAGACTGGTCAAATCTAGCAAACCCCAATAGGTTGACATGTCAAAAGACGCAAATTTCACATTGTAAGAAAAGTGGAATACCCGAATCAACGAACCATATGATGATTGTATGATTCATTTTAAATTCCGTATATCAACGCGAAAACTTACAGCTAAAGAAGGCACCAGCGTACGGTCTTGTTTGTAAGAATGTCACGTACACTTCACAAGCAATTAATGCGAACCTAACGAAATAAACAAGCCACTGTTTTCGAGTAATGAGGTAGCTGCGTGTGCGTTGACGAATAAGTGAACGAAGCAATCAACAATCAGGTTTCAATGACCACATGCCACTTGCCCAGCTGAACCACCCGGGATTACATCCGTTATTTCTGTTCTTCAAGAGGATCATGAAACCCGTCGTTTATCCAACTTCGTCAGTCACTACATGTACGTGGCTGTCAACGAATAGCGGAACTAACACTCGATCAACCGTATAGTAAAACAACAAACCCTCACGGTTAGGTATCCAAACACATCAAATCAACGAACTCGTTGGCTCAAACATGTGGCTCGTACATCAACCCGATCTTTCGGTTCCAACAGCCTTATCTGTTCGAAAAACACTGCAACAGCCAGAAGGTGATCTGATACTGGGAAATGAAGCAAACGATACTCGGATTCATTTCAGCTGAATCTACGCAGCCCGTCTTTATGTACCGAGGGATCAATGACACAATTAAACAACTGTCAGCTACAATGCACAGTAGGAATCAGTTGCAGATGCGTACATCTTAAATAAACTTTCTTATCCCCTTGTAGAATATCCGCATCAAATTAAGTACGAATGAAGTCAAACAGGATTTCGATTACAACACGCTTGAGGAAGGTCATCCAGAGTAGTTGAAACGGAGTACTACAACTTGCTCGTAACATTCTATTATTATCAATCGATTTACCAACTCTTTATCCCTTCTTTAACAACTCTGTGTGGTATTATACCTGGACTACACAGCCATGGCTGTATCAAAGGAAAGCCTGGATCCGGCAGTTGCAAGGAGCTAATTGATTGGTTCGAAATAAACCAGGGGCCAACATTGTCGGACATGTCACGCGCCAAATCGAAACACTGTTTAAAAAGAATCTTTGTGCGATAATGTGAGGATTCAGGACGCTGCAAATGAACTGATCAAGGAGAATGACCACCTGGTAAATCAGTAACTATGCGCATTGTGTCTTCAAAAAATGATCACTGGTTAGTGCCAACAGACTAACTAAACCGAATGATCCAATTAACCGTGGATGTGTCTGATGAAAGGTAGGCGGTAAGCTTATGTCTACCACATGCAATGGTCGTAGCTCGGAGTCCTACAACAGCACATACTGAAATACGCGACAGCACAATACTGAAACAGTCAGCCGAGGAGGAAAACAAACATGTTCGGGTGGTGATGCGGTGAGCGATCATTACGATTCTGACTAGTAGGACTGATGGATGTGGTTTACCATGCCGGACAGCACAGGATCACCAAAGATGCTACTTAGAAGCGTTATCTGACATATGAGCCGGCTAGTGTAAAGGAAATGCATGAATCCAGGGGACAGCTAGTACATAAGGTTAATTTTGTTTACTCAGTAACATTGCTAGGTTATTTTTTCTGTAATTTTTACCACCGATGGGGTGGGAGGCAGCTCGATCCAGACTATCACTTGAAAAGGTTGATTACTTATGTGGAAGTTGAATCAAAAATGTACATTTGTGATACACAACAGAGAAAGCAATCGATACTCTGACGACAGCCAATCAGATACATTTAACAACATGACAAATGTAAAGCAGCGGCATTATCAAAAGCTAGTGATCAATAAATAGGAGAAAACCGTGTTGCGCTAATTAGCAAAATGAAGTTGACTGGTGAGGTTGCACTTCACAACTGAAAAGATGAAATTCTACAAGCAGTTAGCTGGTTCGAATACACTTCACTGCAAAATGTATAAATTCACATCGTTAAGTAAATGATTCATGCTTGAGAAAACAGGTACAAAACACGTTAAAAAAACATCAAAGTAAGCAACCAGGAATTGGTAGGTGTGTAGGAAAAACGGCTAGGTAACAAAAATGAAACCCACATACCTGTAGGGCTTGAGCGTCTTCCATTCGATGTGTCATCCGCAGCATCAAAACCTATGGGAATCGTGACGTCTACAGCACGATTAGTCGCAGCTGATTGAAAAGATGCGAATCCCATGTGTACAGCATTCCGCATTCGTGGCATCTCGTTCTCTAAACGTTCAAGCTGGGCTGCTGACACACGTTGGGATAGAGTCAACGGAAGAACCAAAGTCCCAGTGGAACTGGTAGGCAATCCGACTCGAGCATCCGGGTCACCCTTGGCTAATCCAATCAAACGCTTGTGCAAAGGATAGTTTTCCGATTCATCTCCGAATGTTACCGCACACGAATCACGAGAGGTCAGAATGACTGTATTTAGGTCATTGTCGGCCCATTCAGCGAACAGCTGTCTCGCAAACCCGCAACTCAAGTCAGAGAATGATGCAAGAACCACCTAAGCGAGAGGAGAATAGGAAGATCAGTGAGCGATAAGAGATTTAGATGAAAGTGACAACGCACATAAGGAACGCATTTCGCAAAAACATATCTGAATCACGGACATGACTCCAAACTCGTATGAACAATCAGAAGTTGGGGCTAGGTGGCAAAGATGTGTTATTTTGCGGACCGAACACAAATTTAGGCGAGTCGTTCAAGCAACCAGGGGTCTACATTAAAACGCGACACTGGGCCGTCGGTATCGTTCCCGCTTTTATGACAAAACACTAAGGCCGTTTGAGAGTTAGAAGATATCCAGTACGATATGAACTCATCTTACCCACCTTCACTAGTCATAAATGTACGACTAGTACGAAAACGAAAACAACCGTTCTCAAAACAGGCGCAGAGATCCACCTGGAAGATGAACGATGCTCATAACAAAATCCACGAGTAAAAATGGATGACCAATTGAGCTCATGAGCACAGAAATGGCTATCGACGACTGATCAGTAAAGCTTCGTAATAATGCACAATTTGGAGGTAATTATAAAGTTAAATGATGACTCAATACCAACGACGTGACTTGTGGTCCCCTAACCCCTAGAGTCAACTGAAAGTGGTGGGGTCAGGCTTGTATACTGCTCCGAACTAGAGGATCACGCCGATCTGTGAACCCAGCTTATTAGATACAGCTATGTTGCCAGAAAAGTGGTTGCATTCAGAGGATTTTATATCGCACTATTGAATGCGTCGGAATGCTTAAATGACGAGTCATTATCTTCTGGATAACCAGTAGAACCACCTTTACAGTTGCCATCTTCCACATAAGAAAGAAGAGGGTTAGAAAGGGAATCCTCGGGAAAAAAAGGAATCTAAACGCCCAACGATTGACCGAGCTCGCCGACCTCCCTCCAATATGGTCGAAAACCCTGGTTCAATTCGAAAGCCTGATAAAGCACTGAGAACAACGCGTTCCAGGATAGTTTAGTCAAACAGCTTAGACTAATGAGTCACTGTTCCGTAGGTCAAGCTGATGAACCATATGTTTCCAACGGTGCTTTCTAAGTCAGTCAAGAACCATCCTTAATAGACCCTACTAATCAGACAGCACAGAGTCACCGTAAAAAAGAATCCGACACAAAATTGCGGTAACGCCTATTATGGCAAGAAGTGTACGTAAACTGACCTGACTGATGGCGACGACCGTTGAATCACCCGAAAAATACAACCACTGTCATTCTGATAAAGTAGCTGCTGTCGACTCGACATAATGACTACTGTTCTAGATTCTAGTACCTTGGATGCAGCAGACATTGACACTTAGAGGGTCTAACGTCCATGAAAGATCGATCATCTGATCCATCTGTTTCGGAATACACATTCTAGACCTAATCAGAGGGCGAGGAAGGCCGGGAACTGGATAGCAAGAAGCAGGACTTACCGAGGCAACGTTACTGTGAATAGCTATATTTGTTGTGGGATCTGTACAGTTATTAGTAAAAGTGGGAGTCAGTGGGTATCTGAGAGTTAAGTTGAATGGGACAACGGGGAGGTCAGCATGATCTGAAACAAGATGCCGTTATGTTACAGACTCATTTAGAGTAGCCCTTGCCCGAATTTCACCTGGCGAAGTGTATGTGCCTGTGAATACTGGTTGTACAAAAGCCTTGATTTTTGCCACCAAGCTCAACGCTAGGGGAATATAAAAGCGGTTTTGTAGTGAGAAAGCTCGACGAGGGTTAAATCCAAAAAGGGAAGTATGAAAATTTAAACCTAAATAGTGAAGACCAGGAGGTTATTAGTCGGTTCGTGTACTTAAAATACTGCAGCAGCAGCAGTGGAGGCACGGAAAAATAACGAAAATGCGTCAATAACGTTAGGACGGTTGTCTCCAAGCCTGATCATTTCTGATGTCCACGGTTTACTGAATTAAGTCCCATCTGATTTCGTTCTTTCTTTAGACCAGAACAAATTTGTTCTGCAGTCGTGTGACGCCTAATCACTAGTTTCGACCATGTACAGATTATTTTGGGTCACAGTGATCATAATTGTCATCACTATAATTACTGTTAACATTGTTAACTGCTAGACTAAATGAATTCCAGGGACAAGAAAGGCTGTTACGACAAGACTTCACAAACCAACTACACTGACTTTCGGCTCTGGAACAGCGTCCAGTTGTTCGAGAGTGTGACATAGTTGTAGATGTCGGAAATGAAATGGATTGCTGCGTTGATCTTCAAAGGTCCGCATGACTTTCTCTGACATCCATTCGACCATTGATTTGGCAAAGTCAACTACATTGAACGCAACGAAACTAAGCATGGCCAAACCGTAGGCCATCATGCCGGAATCCTGAAATATAACAGACAGGGGCAAACCAATAAAAAAAGACAAATTTACGAATGGCTAAGACGATGACAGGAAGAAAACAACAGAAAAGTGAATAACTCATGGGGTAAAAAATATTGTATGAACTGTACAGCTATTGACATTCACGAAGCGAATTTTAAGGCCATCAGAAGTCTATTCATATCTGCTGAGTTATTGAAGCATAAACGTTAATTAACCGTGATCACTTTTACCAGCAACTAGTATCAAGCGTTGATGAAAACCGGGCACACAAGACAGTAGGGCGAAACGCGAAGTTAGCAGTCTGTCGGTAAAATTGCACACGCCTCTTACATAAAGTCCAACAACTTGAGATGCACACCACACAGCACAAGGATGCGGTGGAAACAACTCGGTAGTTTGGAAATTTCCCAAAAGCAAAGCTTGTTTGTATAAGCGAAGAAAGCTCATAGTCAAACAGACTGTTTCTACTCCTTCTTCTTGAATGTGCTGGAGACTAGTGACCAACACGTCAATTCAGCCCACCAAATGGGGCCACTGCCCAGGATGCCCGACGGACATCACTCATCTGCTTGAGTCAGTGATTTCCGTGCGGTTCATTTGCCTCCAGAATGGAAACCGAGATCAACAAGGTAACTGGTACAACGTTTTCCAAATGACTCGGAATCACGGTTTCTTACTACCTAAAGTAACTTGTGGTTCACCAACCTCACTATAGCCCCTAACATCGGAGTCAGGCCTCTCGATACAGCGAGAGAAACACGTTGGCTATGAGAAATTGAGAAGTAGGGCTTCATCTGCAGAGGAAACATAAGACATACCATGCGAGGGCTCTTCGGGAGTTAATTGTCTGGTTTCGTCGATTCTTTGTTGTGCAGAGGTAAGAAAGACATTAGTGATATCTAGAAATCCAGTTAGATTAGTAACAACGAGGCTAGCTAACAACTGTGTACTCACAGAATCAAACACCTGTCATCTTAGGAGATAGAAATCAGATTTAGATAGCTCAGCTGTAGGCACAATTCATTAGCCTGGACGTCACACAGGGAAAGATATTAGTAAAATGCACCCAGAATGTCTAAAATTAGGCGAAAAAGCGCAACTTTAAGGTTGGATGCTACTAACAGGATAGCAAAGAAGATCTGAGTAAAAACATAAAAGAAATTTGAGCCTCCTTTCTCACCTGGTTCATCCAACACTGTTCGAGAAAATGCGCTATTTCCAAGCAACGACCGGCAGTATCCACGGCAATAAGAATATTGCCACCTCGTCGTAAACTTTTTAAAATACACTGCCGTAAGTTCTCATCACGGTCTTTTCGCCTCGGCTAAAACAGTCAAGACACCGTAATCAAACGATGAACTTACATGCGAATACAACGCATTCGAAGCATCCAAAATTAGTAAGCGGGGACGCATGCAAGCATCGAAGGTTGCGCCGTTCAAATGTCGCTCCTTTTTGTGATTGAAGTCAACCGCATATACAATATCGGTATCTTCTTTCACTAACTTCCATATTGTACCACCAAGGGTGTGCCCTGGTAAAATAGAATGAACAAGTGATCAAAAATGAAATTTACCAACCTGAGGGTAAGGGCGTGATACAAAGACCACGGCCACGACCAGGCAAATTCACTGTCTGATGGTACTTCACCTGAGTTACCAGATCAAAAGCTGAATCCACATCATCCAACGTGAATGCAGAGAAGTCTTCTGAGGCCCACATGGATTGGTAAAAATCGTACAACGTCAGCTGTCCCATTTTATAGACTGGGGTGGTTGCGTAAACAGGGCATTTTAAACCACATGAACCAACTAGATAGGGTAGCAACCCTAAATGTCGGAGCCCTTGGTGACTCAGAAGCACCGCATCGATATGTCGAGCCCACTGTGAAAGTTTTTTGACGTAGTCCGGGTTTGCAACGGGACACCAGCCACAGTCGAGTAAACAGTGAAATTCATCGACCTGAAGTAAGTAGCAGGGAGGACCACCTTCGCCGGCTCCCGACAATGTATGCAGTTTGATTATTGAAGTGGCCATAATAGTTCACAGAGAAAACGCTTCAGCGTGTAATAACCCTGGACAGTGATTAGGAGCAAAGAACATAAATTAGGCAAATCATGTAGAACAAATACTTCAGCCACTTCACGCCGTGGCTGTTACTAAAGCTAAACCACTGAAATAAGTAAACAAAAGAGAATACATCCAGTTTGTATAAACAAGAAGAGAGGTACGACATGAGCAAAAAAACGTCACGTTTAAGCTTAACATTAAGACGTTCATACGACTAAAATAAACACTTTTGGGCCTGGTGATCCATGGTTAAAGTCTCATTCTCGACTGGTTTGCTTACCCAAAGATTCTAACAACTTTGGCCAAACAAATTTGGCTATTACAAAGGAGAAAAACCGATATCATACATAACGTTTGGATAGAGAAGTTTGGCTTTGTCATCAAAATATTTGATTAGACAGCAACCGATGTGTTCAAGCGCTTCACGAAGATGCTTGGTGAACTGCCCAAAAAGGTCGAGTGCGTTTAGACGTACTCAGCGAGTAAAGTCATGTTTCCTGCCGACAGTGATGCCTGCATGTTTACGTTCCGCAAGGTGTGTGATTATGCTAAGGTCGCTAAAACAGCTAACCTGATAAATTTAAGATAAGCTGATCTCATGAAGACCTCGTCGACGGTCATTACAGATACGCATTCGGGAAAAGAGCAACTCAAAAGTTCTTGATAAAAACAGCTTTCTCCATCAAGCTTAGCCAAGGAAGCGCCATGAACTTTAAGCAGACTCTTCGTGAGTTCACGTTTCAGTTCAAGGCGATCAGTGCCGTTTCCGAAGTCAGGAGATCACGCGAAGATTATTCGTGCTTAGTTGAGTGGAGAGAGATCTGGCTCCGTCACTACTGTACTATGCATCCGGAAGAGACCCCTTTCGACCTCAGTCTCCAAACCAAAGATGCGTTAAACTTCACTGATCCGATTTACCCTCAATTTCATTGATAAATTCGTACAGAGCATGAGATGAAGAAACGGTGATAAAATAACCTTAACACAGCACTGGATGCCAGCACCGCCTGTGCTGGTCGTGCATTCCAGCTATTGACGGTCTATCGAGACAATCAATGTACATAACAAGGTCGTCCTGGTGACTGCATGACAACTACAAGAGGGTGACTTGGAATTTTCCATCATTTTAGAGGGGGAAATCTTCACTGAGTTCTCTTCTTATGTCACAGTGTAAAGTTTGCTGTACGACACTAACACCACCGCGGAGTCGCCCTCAACTCTCGTGATACACTTTCGTATGGCCTAGCCGCTAGTCATAGGAGAAGTCCTTCACCTCAACAACCATATGCGTAAACGATCTTTGTGCCATTTTAGGCTGAATGACTTCGTTCTGCATGCAGAACACAACAGTATAACCGTATTCCAGTCTATGACAACATGATACGAGGAGAGCAACCAGTGCCTCCAACACCTTAGCAAAGGGTCGACGGATAATTGAGAACAGTCTGTTAGCTTTCGTGCAGGCCTGTACTTTACGGGATATGAGACACTAGTACCCTGAGGTCGTGTTCGCTATTACACCGTGTTAACGGATATCCTCGATCTTATATCATCTGACGTTCATAACGTCTCCCAGGAGCATAAAGGAGCCGTTCTGTGGGTACCTAAGAATACCCTATTGAGCTGTCTATCTCGAACTGTGCTCAGATCCGTTCACATTATTACACTGTCCTCGTCTGTGACGATAGACCACTATGTTTTCATGTCAGCGAACATGAGGGCAGGCGACTGTAACTGGTACAAGTCGTTCACTGAAATAAAAAAAATATGGGCGCGAACACTAATCGACGTAGAGCATCGCCTGGGGGCATGCGGTTAGTCCAGTAAGTGTCGATTGCCCTCGGTGTTGAGTGGTCTGTCACGAAGGAAATCTTCTCTCAAGTCCGTTAAAGGCCAGCTGACAGCTAACGTTTTAGCTTGGTAAACAGAGGATGGTGCGGCACCCTATTGAAAACTTCGCTGAAATCAAGATCCAACAGGTCCGCATTCTTCCCTTTAGATCCTGCTTCTATTTGTCGCTCTCAAACAAGGAGGAGGTATGTCCAACAGGACTGCGTTCTCCAAAGTGCATGCTGCCTCATGCTGAGGGGTTTAAGACGGTCTAAGTGCTCTTTTAGATTTAGCTCCAGGTAGGATCAGAACTTTAGGAATACCTCTCGTGGTTGTTTCTACGGATGAACGTCGCTGAAACCGAAGCAAGAAACTGGATACAGGAGGGTAAAACTGAATCAAATGGGTTTGTACTTAAGAACACAACTACGAATCAACCAGTAATGCCCACGCAACCCACACAGTAGTCCCACTGTGCTAATCACGTGATAAAAAATTAATTGATCAACATAAAGGGGACCGTATGAGGTTGGATGAATCAGAAGTTATTAGCAAGGGTCATCAATGAAAATGTGGGAAGGAAAAAATGATAAGCAATAAGTACAATATGAAGCAAGACCTAAGGAGTACTGAACATGTGGGATAAGAGTAAACTGCAATCCAAGAACGTTAAGCTTACGATCGAAATCTCCGACCGATTGCGAAAGCATTACGTCCTCCGGAAGAGCATTCCGGTTATCTATGACGCGCCGAGATAGACGGGATTCAGCTCTCATATGGTAAAGCCAAGGTTTATTTAGCTTTAGGTGTCCACATAGGGTGTTTAGTTGTTCCGGCATAGAAAGCCCAGAGAGATCAGGGCCAATGCGCCGGGTGAAACAGATCACCTCGTAGTGGTCAAAAAACAGCAAACACATCTCCAGTCTGTCAAGTCTTTGTGCGTATGGTGAGCCTTTCAAACTTTGTACCATGCGGGCACCCACAGGCATGACCCTCTCCAATGGTATTTTATCGCACATCAAACATGGCGGGTTTACCTAGACGCAATATTTGAGGTGAGGTCACACGAACGCAGTAAAGAACTTACAGAGTATATCCCCTGTCAACATCCTGAAGGCTCGATGAGTCATCCAAAGCATATGGAAACTTGTTAGGGCGCCCACCCTGTTACCGTCCCAAGGCGCCTCCGCCGTGAGAAAGAAAAAACGATTGACTTTGTCCTAGTTAGCGGACTTGCTCAGGGCGGCCGAGGGGGATGGCCTTGGCTAGTTTTTACCCGTTAGACTTTTTGTTCCGTTGTGCCCAGTAGTGATTTTAACTATTTTTTCCGGTAAATGTCCCTCTCTTTCTATGATTCGGGAATGTTCTTTTTTGGCCACTGCACATCATATAAGTACTCTGTATTTTTTCGTCTTGGTCGCACAAGTTTTGGGGCGGAACAAAGCTCTTTTTTACATACGTCTTTTGGCTTGTCTTGGGAGCGAATACGGGGACAGTCGTCGACTTGATAGGTGGGCCGAACATTTTGAAGAACAGTTCAGCTGGCCTCAGCCAG
>LUCH01000463.1:26248-40146 GCA_013368495.1 Paragonimus heterotremus
GAACAACCAACATAGGAACGTAAGACATGAATAATGATTGATGTTTTAGATAAAACAACATTATTTACCCATTCTATCTCACGCACATAGATTGGATTCCGTGGGATTAGCCAGCATTTTAAGAAAAGTAAACATGTACATCCAGAAAACCTTATTACTGAGGGAGTGCTATACTAATAAGTTTAAACGTTTATTGTTAACCAGTCACCTACCATTAACTTTCTGAAGATGGCAGTGTGATGAGTAGGAAACTTTACTTCATTTAAATGTAGTTGGAGTAATACTGATGTACTCTGCGTTGTCATACAGTTACTGTAGTCTAGTTGTTAAGCCCGGACAATCGACAATTTTGCAGAAGGTACAGACATGTGTTTTGTCCATCGAGATTGTTCACCTCAAAATTAGTCATTCCCTATATTACACTAACAAGAGGGTGTGATAATTATCAATTTACATATTAGTAATGCTTAGCAATACATAGCGATACTTAATGGTATTACAGTTTCTATGCTCAACAGTGGCGTTCGTGAATCCCAACGTGAAATGTTTGAGAAATCCTGCCGGGCAGTCAATACCCTGGATCATTTGGTGAATTCCATATAAGACAGTAAGACTGGGTAACCGAGTTCAGTTGTGAAATATCCGAGCTTCTGGCGTGATTTCGTAGATCAACTGGTAGAGCGCTTGTCGCGTTAGGCATGATATTTTTGTTGTCGGTTTAAATCCAGCCGAAACCCCGATTCACAATTGGCTCTCATCTAAAAAACATAAAACTGCAATACTTCTTATTAGTATTGCTTGTCTGTGTTACTGAAGACGTCTTAAAAACTGTGGTAGTGAAGTTTACTGATTCACTAGTTCTAAACAACCGTTATTCTTAAGTTGTCTCTTACTACGCGGCGCTGACATCAGGTGCACTTTATTATATATATACATATATAAATATATATATATATATATGTAAATTACAGCCCGTTTAACTGGGATCCTCAAACGTTTACATGTTATAGAAAGTTTACAATGAATGCATACAAACTAATGCTGTATTTTACAGCAGTAAAAAGGCACGTAAAGATAGGATAAATGCATGCATATAATGATGTTCGTTGTTGAAGTAAAGAGGCCCATGGGAAGACAAAACATAACTAACCAAGAAGAAATTGGAATTGAAGAGAGGAAATATAACAGGTGTAGATAACTGACGGGGTTTAGACAAATTTTCAAAGAAAGCGAACAGGGTAATGAAACAAGTTTATTAGCTTTCTGTTTTACTTTACGATGGACAGCATATTTCTCCAAAGTTACGGGGTATACACGTTGCTTGCTATTCGCTTAGATGTCAAGCTACCCTTGAACAATAGTTGAATTACAGTCGAAAAGGGGGCGTTTATATATAGGATGTGCTCTCATACACATGGAAGTAGCGCATGCAAGTTAAATTCGTCAGGTTTATTAGATTCACACAATGTCGTGTTTCTGACAGTTTGCAGATAAAAGACCAGGTAGTGTACTACTTGTGTTAATCAGACCACACTTAAAGACTGAAGAACAGGATCACAGTAGCTTGTACGAATTCATCACCGTTGAACATTATAGTAGTAGTTCTCATCGATGCCTAACTAACATACAATCATGAAATAACAGAGGAAAAAAGACAAGAGGAGATCCAGTTACTAGAGAGAGTTATGTCAATGTGCTTACGGTCAATGCGCCTACATCTTGAAAACAAACGACCGAACTTTACGTAAAATTAGGACATCACAGCACGACAATTTCTTTTTGGCTTTCATTTGCCCCTCTCATTAAGTGCAGCTACTTCATCAACTGCTCGACCAAACAACGACAACGTTCAGATCACTAAACCCAACTAGTTACAATCTCACCTAAAGTTTCCTAATACTCACCCTTTGAGTTGCGATGGCTTCAGCCCAGTAGTCGAAGCCGACCTATAGTGACCAACACCTTGGTGAACGACTTCATTTCTCTACGCCAGATTACCGTCTGTCCAGCTTGTTTCTTAAGCTAGTCAGCAGAATCATTGGTACAGGTACCGGTGTGGCAGACAATTAATTGACATCCCAAGTGCATGGCAAACAACCAAGTTGAAATTCAAAACATCCCCTCGTCAGCTCAGCGGAAACACTTACAGAACAATCCTTCATAAGTTATATTTGAATGCGGCTTGCATAAAAATCCTCAGCAGGCACCGTAGTATGTGTGAACTGCATCAAATCAAGGTGGTTAATACGTTATACCATCTTGAACTTACACAAAATCTCTGTTGAACTGAGCAGTGGCCTACTTTATCCTGCTAAACAATCTTCAGCCTTGGAGAGTTAGTTGGCACATAAGAGCATTTCTGTAAATTTAGGGAGAGACTACGACTTGTCCCTTTATAAATTCGTAAGAATGATGTAGCGCACAAACTCTTCTTGGGTTATTCATCATCAGGTAAATCACATAAAATTTATGTGAAACAGAGTCGTCACAGCGAAATGAACGAAAAATAAGTAACACGTTCAATTGAGTTCAGACACGTCATAACTTTGCACACTGAAGGTGACGTCGTTTGGTGAAGAAAATCCGCTTCTTGTCCTACAGCAGGGACCTCACTGTGAATACTGCTACGCGGTTGATAACTCGAAAGGATGTTGCTCCAGACGAAGTGCATTGGGTTCGGAACTAAAAATGCAAAGTGGTTAACATCCATAACTCATTCACGTCCTTCTGTGTGGTGGTTATATAGTACTGGCGTTCAGAGTTGTCATTCAGTCCCATCACTGTGAGGTTATGAGTCAGCATCTGTACCACATTTATGAAGTTTCAGCGCTGAGTCACTTTCCAACAGAATATATTTCCCAGTTGACTACTGTCCACATTGGTATGTAAACTTAACAATTAACAGTTCAGAAGAAGGTGATATTTACTCCACTTTTGTTTTGCAACAGCCCATCGGTAGTTCACAGTTCCATCTGTTTTGTAATTTAATTCTGGTCATCTAGAGGGTGCGTGTTGGCCATTAGTTTGCTATCCTTGCAAAATGTTGTTTTCAACTGACTTATGTTTTCGCCTTGATTCTTGTTGATGCGAATCAACTACAGTCTAGCGTTCCACTAATTGCTAAGTGGTTTAGACTTGGCATGTTCTTACTATCCGTATTTCCACAGAAAACCTTCACGATTTCTCTGAATCAAATGCGTGAATCCTTCATTAAGCTAATCAGCCAGTCTGACATTGAACATGACCCCTGTTTGTCAAAAAAAATGGTGTAGTGTACAATCTCTTTTTTGGTTATTTATCATCCGGCTAGTTACATAACATTTATGTGAAGCAGAGTTGTTAAGGCGAAGTGAACAAAAAACAGGTAACGAGTTCAAGTGAGGTCAGGCACGTCATAGGCAAACACGAAGACTTTATAAATCATGTCGCAAAGTTGAGCGGCTCAACATAAATCGTCAACGTCCGCATATCTCACTTTTGATTTAAAGGTGGCACGAAATTGCCTGTAAATCTCATCAGCTAAAAATTACGTAACTTTCACTCTTGTCTCTTGTGTTATCTTCTTACCAGACAAACAAATATGCTTTGTCGTTTTGGGAGGTGAACTAGTCTCCAAGGGTCGTGCTCTACTCCACTGGCAGTCCATGATCGAGCGACCGGAACAGCGAGTATGTGACTGGCAAGAACTACAACTCTACTAGCGGACCCACGAAGAAGGTGGGGGCAAACATTTTCGACGAACATTTTCATGGTCATTTTGAGTGCCATTTCAAGCAACGAACGTTAACAAACAAGCTTTGTTCATCGTGTAACCCATTGATTATTCTGTTCAAATTGCTTGAGGAAAAAAGAAAAAGTGATCCACAAATTTTTGAACATGCTTGTTAAAACAATTGGAAAAAGCAAATATTGATTTGTAAAGATAAATGATGCCAATATCATTTTCAGTGGGTATATTATTATGTTTTCCCCTGGTGTGAGAAAGTAGTGTGAATCGTTTGTAAACCGGCAACCTTGATAGTGATGGTTCGCAGTATGTACGACATCGACATCTGGACAATTCCCAAAATTTGTAAGTGTGACTTAGAACAAATTTTCCCCGTAAAAAATCCCCCATTGAAGAATTCAGGCTTGAGATTGAGCCAGACCTTTTACAAGAATTGGGTACTTCTGAGTAACATGTCATTGTTACCTAACCTACAATATTAAAGACAGAATCTAACTTTCTGTGGCTGGAATCGATTACTCGAAATTTATGGGCTTCTCTAGTTATTTCCTTTGTAACACTTTTAAAAGATACCTTTTTAGATCACACACGAATTCACCTGGCACTTGAACTAGCGACTAAAGCCGCAGCATGCACTCTGTTGTTTGGGTACAGAACCTTGGTCAGATGTTTGGAGTATGCGATCCTCACCAAGATCAAGTTGAACTACAACATGATGTGTCTGGTCGAAGTGACGATAGAATAAAAAGATAAATCTTTTTCTATTCACGCTTCCATCTCGTGTTGTTTTTCCTAGCTTAGTAGGAAAAAACGATTATCACTTACTAAGCAAATGGATCGAATGTTGCCCCCGAACTGGTGGTGTGGCCTACAATGTGTTTCAACCAAAGCATATCTCACATTTTACTCGAACATCAAAAACAAGTGGGTTTCTACACGGTCTTTTAGGTATAAGTAAAATGATGCATTGGAAATTTTGTCACATTTGAAGAAATAATGACTTCCCTATGTGACTTGAAATTTGGATGTTATAAAACCACACCTCGGCGTACACAATTCGTTTAATCAGGTTGGTTTTCTCCAGAAGTTTCAACCAAACAATTAACACAAAAATGGAGTAGGTGCACGCAGTTCGCACTGACTCATCAATACCAAGTACTAGTTGACATAGATCAACTTTTATATCAGACGTCTAAGAGTTGCTAATCGATCGATTCGGAATGGTCGTTAAGTTCAGGGTAGGAGCAGGTTCAGGCGCAAATATTTCTGAACATACAAAGCCAATTTGAATAGATTGATCGTGACCGTTTCGACAGTTTGCAATACTCTTGCATTTGGATGACGTTATAAGAATCCGAATGCACAGGCTGGGTCGACAACGTGGCCAGTGATCAGGATGTACCTAGCACCACCAGACGCTGGCTATATGCATGTTCAGTGATACTGTCCTTTTTGTAATACTAAATACCACTCTCAGTTAGACAAACGTTCCTACACCCTGGTGATTGAGCATCTCTAAGTTCTATCTATATAACCTCCAGTGCATTTACAAATAAATTAGTAAGCACATTGCAAGATGGTGTTGACAGACTGAGCTCTTTTGATCGTTAGCATTCGCAGTTTCCGAGTCCGGGAGATGGAATAAACTGTCTCAGTAAACGAAAAAAGTGGGCATGTTTTGACACATGCTTAAGTAGGATATTGTCGGAGACATCCAACGATTCCATGCCATGTTTTTAACGTCCTAATGGTTGTCTGACTTCGTACACAGCATTGGTATTAAAAAGTTGTCTTCAGAATCAAATCCGTAAATGTTTTTCTCTAAATGAAACTGCGGTTTCAGATTAGACAATCTATTTTTGGCCCCCTACAATTTCACGATGGCGTATGTGATATACAGAACGGAGCCGGTGGAGACATTTAAATAGGCACTGGTTACAACAGACCAATTGATGTAATATAATTAGTGGAACGTTGAACTATGAAACTTAAGATATGCAAAATGTTGCAAAACATTACGTAAGCATTACGTGATGTATTATATAATCGACGGCCGAATGTTTCACTAAAGGTACAACGAAGCATTTGCAGTCAGAGTAAACATCGCCGGAATGCCTGAGTTCACACACCGCTGCGCCTGTCCTCATGAGATAGTCATGCGGACAAAAGTTGAATGTGTCACATGAGGAGTTGCACTGTGAGTTATTCCGCTATACGGTTAAGTCGACTTGCGGCAAATGTTAACTAGCCTGGTGATAACCGACTAGCGGTATTCCCGTTATACTGTAAGTTACTTTTAGCTGATGCTGCCTTAAAATCAACGTGAAGAAATTTGTCCTACACTTTAATGCTGATAAAAGTTTTACAAGTGACCTATTTGGCAAGTACAAAAAATGCTACTGACTAGTAATGTGGCAGTGTTTATAATTTAGAGGTGGTTTAATTGAAAACTGGCTGAGCTTTGTCAAACTTTGAACTGACAACAAAAACAGCATTCCCCAACTGTGACATTTCTGAGCTGTCGGAGAGTTGTTGAGCCTATTCTAAAACAATAAGGAGTCCGTCTTTTGTGGTCAAGAGTAAAAAGCGAGAATCCTCGGTAACATTTTATTCCATTTTTACCGCAGTACTCGTTCAAGTAGCTCCTCGAAAGAGAATGTACTCCCGTTATAAAAACACCTTTACTGTGTACAACTTTTCATATTAGCCGCCTCTGTTCACTACCCAAACTCTCCACTCACCAGCCAAAATACTTTTGGAAGCTTGAATTGAACCGAGTCATTCCTGAGGAAAACCAGCCACGTCAAGCTAACATGGCTGCTTCACACTGATCAGCCAGTCGACTCCCTAGGCTCATCGTTCTGAAAAGCTACGGTTGATCCGCAAACAAACAAGCAACCTGGTGTACTGCCCGTCCTACCATAATTTTTGACCCATACTATGATAATCCAATGTCCATTGAATGGCTACTTTAACCTGCAAACAAGTTTGTGAACATGAGTTTACAGTTAAAATCTGAGTACTTCGAATTGTGTATACTATTCACGCGCTTACGCTATTTAAAAACCAACAGGAGCAAACCATATATGACAAACTCTTTACAGGTTTGCCTACCAGTGAGGCGTTATCTTTTTCCTCATGTTTTCCTGGGCATCAGTAGCTGTAACGTTGCGCTATCAGTTGACATGTCCCAAGCCAAAATCGTATGTGTTCAGCCTTATCTAGACTTCGGCAGACTGACTATACAATAGCTTCCTAGCGATAATAAAAATGTGTGGTAGAACACAAGAGCAATGTTGACAAAATTCTTATCAGTCGTTTAGATCGAACGTTATTTTTAGGTTACCAATTTTATCTGGAGATATGATCTTTACCATCCGATGTTTACACAGTCACTACAAAGTGCTACGAGACACGGTCAATCGGTAATATACTTACTGTCGCGTACCGGGCTACCAGCCTGAGAAAACCAGAACCATAGAGGCCTGATCGATGATAAGCAATCTCAGCGTATCAGGAAAAAACAACCTTTGAAGAGGGAAACAACAGTGTTTACGATTGCTACGATTGGATGTTGATTGATCCGTTCGTTGCTACGCCTAGACGACCATGCCTCAAGCAGCACAATCGCATAAATCTGACACACGATCAAACAGCTCGTTTTCATTACCATTTCCTACTAAATATTCGGTGCAGTAACCGATGACCGTTTCTGACTGACTGACAGCGGTGGACCAGAAGTTCATCTGCTGACGCTTGTACATCAACACCGATTGGTTGAACATTTCTAATCAGGAAGCCGTTCCAGTTCAATCTCATTACAACCGTTGTTATGGCATCTGATGTGATCAGGAATAGTGAAGACAATCATAATAAGAACCAAAGGTTTCATCTTGGGTGCAGGGTTATTTAAACGTTATGAAAGGTGACACTGCTAAATCTGCTTCATCGCACAATCATGTAAAATAATAAACAATGGAATTGACGAAGAGTATGGAATATTTTCACTGAATTGCGTGCTCAATGGTCTGCTAATCTACAAATACTGCCCACTGCGGTGCACCGTAGGACAGGAAACACGGAGAGGAGTGAGCAGTTTAATTCAGCTGACTCGGACCTGCGATGCGAACGCCACAATTTTTACTGGTTGCACTGTTAGATGGTTGAATATCCATTGCTGCTGCTGTCATCGCTGCTTTTTTTCTCGATCCCGCTCGACTAAGTGAACCTGGCTACATACAGTCCATTCAGTTTATCATCATTTCTTGATAGTAGGCTCGGTGTGCTGACTTTTGAAGGCCAAAATGAGGATATCGATGGAAAGTTGACTGGTGGGTCGTGAGTTCTACACAGAGAGCTGGGTAAAAAGGTGTGAGCTCAATTCTGAATTGATTAAACACATTTCGATCCGGTTTGCATTCGTACCACGGGATGATCGTTAAGAGGCAAAACGGCATGCTTAATTACCGTCAACTTTTGCGGGTGCAACCTTTGTCCGATCAATTTTATGACTTAAGCGGGGATGGGGCATCACGTACCCAGAAGAAGTTATTACGGCGGTTGACACTGGAAGCACTGGCTGGCAGGGATGTTGAAGTAGCCTGAAGTATATACCACTATTAGCAGCCTTGCAGTATCCTGCAGTGAAGTATCTAGCTATGTGGCTTTGGAATGCGTTTGTCAAGAGCCTGGATACCCGGGATACGTAGTTGCTGAGACTGACGTCGCACTCGCCCATGTTGAACGCGGTCGACGACATACGGAGAGTGATCAGGACAAAAGAAAAGCAATATGGTGCATGCCAGTATTCTTACTGGTATTCTGTGTCAACAAGAATAGGGAGTGTCGCCAGAACCAGTTCCAGAGAGGTTTTTCCAAGTTATTGCAATCAGTTTGTTTCTCATTACTTAAATTTGTCTAAGAATAACACTAGCGGTCACGATATGTGAAAATAGGTGGCATTTGTTCTTGTTCCCAAATTACACCACTACCATCTTCAGGACAAACACTCGATGCGGCAGACTCATACGCTGTTGTTGCTTGACTTTTATCGTTTCCTTGTCCGATGGTTTGATTAGCCTGTCCTTAGTAAGGTTGTTGGTGTCATTTGGGGGTAAGAGGTTGCGGTTCCCTGTGATCAGGTGAGTTTCGTAAAGTTTTTTCTGTGCATGCCGAGCAGAACAGAAGAGTGTGAAAATCTCTTTAAAATATGGAAATACACCGCGTAATAACAAATGCATTTCAATCAGTAACGCTTGTCGCTCCGGTAAATTGACAGTATACAGAATATTTGATAGTACATAGAATGAAGGATTCATTTCATACCACCTCACCTTTCCAAACATGGCCGTTGTGGACCTTAGATAATCACTAACTGCCGATCAATAATTACTCACATACATACTGTGTCTCGCTTCTAATGCCATTCGTATTCTTGTAATAAATTGTTAGGTTACACAGTGTGTTGAGGGGCGATGTCAAAGCTACACGAGACGACGTCTACATGCCTTATAGTGATGTGTATAAACAGCGGTTAGCAAACTGAAAAAGATTATGTGAAATCTCATTGGTCCATATCAAACTATAAAATTTCAGCGTTGATCTTTCAAGTGGACATAACAGTTAGGGAAAAACTGTGAATTTCAAATTTGCTGACATAATAAGCCGCCAAATAATCGCCTTAATGAATTCGTACAATGCACTAGCTCCGCCCTTTTCCTAGGTCATGTTTCCGAAATAACATGACAGGCCGAAACGGCGAACCGCACCGATCGGCATGGAACTGAGCCGATACGGAATCGGCGTAGCAGCCTTGAGTGAGACAAGGCTCGCAGACCAAGGTAAGATCCGAGAAGTAGGTGCCAGGTAGAACTTCTACTGGAGTGGTTACCCGGTAGACGATACTCGGGAGCATAGTGTTTGTTTCGTAATCACTGATCACATCAATGCTTTGATGGTAGGCGAACCGTACCTTATCAGTTCTCGAATCCTGTCAATGCACCTGCGACTCGGTGGAGGTAAGTGTGCCACATTTGTTAGTGTTTATGTTCTAACTCTGCGCCACACTGATGATGATCTGTCCGCCACAATCCGGTCGGCACCGGTGAGTGGCCGACCGTTTGATCTGGGTGACTTGAAAGCCCAAATTGGGCACGACTCGGTTGCCTGGCCAGGAGTCCTTGAACTTCACGGCATTGGTTTAGCTAACTAGAACGGTAGCATTCTGCTTTATCTGTGTGTTACTCACTAACAGTACTGCTACTCACAAACCTCCAATTCCAGGTGGATGCTAGCGATATCACAACGTGGACTCATCATGTACATGATAGCGTGACTGTGCGGCAGCGTGGCATTTATGAAGTGCGTATAACGCGGATGATGCCGCGGGCTGAACGTATCACCGAGCATAGGCTTGTCAGGACCAAACTGCTTATTCATGTCTGCAAGGCTGTTTATTGTAAGCCATCCGGACAACGACAGAAACTGGGTGTCATAGGAGTGGAGAACTGTGAGACACTGAGCGCCTTTCAAAGTGCATTTGCTGCCAGGCTGGAAAACGCTCCTGTGTCCAGCACCGCCGTGAGTATGTGACAACAGTTGAAGGGACAGATCACGTTAGCAGCTACCGAGACGGTCAGTGTCGAAAGCCAGAAACGTCTGGACTGGTTCGACGACAACGACGCGGCTCTTCCTAATTTGGTAAGAGAGAGGAATACGACGTTTGTCGCCTTCAGAGTAGACCCGTGCAGTGAAGACAAGAGAACGATATTCAAGAGTATTCACCCTCAGCTGGCCGAACGTGTTCGCAGAATCAATGACAACTGATAGAAGAAACAAGGTGAGTAGATGCATGGCTATGCCGATCGTTGACAACACAAGGAGTTCTGCGACTCGCCTGAAGCCATTTTCGGTCCATCCGTCCAGTCTATCAAAGCACTGGTTGACATGAACACCGCCTCTTTGTGCACCTAGCCCGAAGACATCATGAAAATTTGGCGCAAACACGGTAGTCTACTAAACCGCTTTCTATCTTTAGTTTTGTGACTGTGAACGGCCTCTTGCAGCAGGTCATATTGTCTTCACTTATTGTCGCTCCACAGTTGGCAGAGATGCAGACAGCTATTAGACAACCGCTCAGTGGAAAGGCTGAAGGTGAGGAAGGATGGTTAGATGAAATTATGAGGAATAAAAAATCTGCGTTGAGAAATGATTTACCCCAGCAAGTTCAATCCATTGGGGAGCATAAAGAAATGCCACAAGAGTTCAAGGGTGCCCTAATCATACCTTTGTTCAAAGACAAGAGTAGCAAGCAAGACCCCGACAACTATCAGGGCGTCAGCCTGCGTCATCCACGCAAAGTGGCTGCAAGAATCCGCCTGAACCGACTGATTGCAGACGTTTTGGAGGTTAATGTTCCTGAGATACGTGTGGACTCCTGGCACGTTGCAATATGATCGACCTTATGCTTGCTGCTCGACATATTCAGAAGGAGTGCCAAGAACTCAACCACTCTCGGTATGCCCTCTTCGTAGACTTCAACAAAGTCTTTGCTTCCGTGAGCCACAAAGCGTTTTGGTCAGTTCTTGGGAAGTTTGGGTGTCCATGTAAGTTCATCAATTTGATCGGAATGTTGCATGTGGAGGTACACTCATGTAGATCAACCTCTGGATATTTTGGCATTGTCACTGGCGTGAGACAGTATTGTGTCCTAACCCCACCCATATTTCGTCTATATTTGACTGCTATGCTAAAAGTTGATCTTTAGGACTCTGGGGAGGAAGGCGTTGAGGTTGACCACCGGCTGGATGATTGCCTACTGAATCTACGACGATTCGGAGCTCCAACCAGGTTACATATCCCAACGATGCGCATGCTTCTGTTTGCAGATGACAGCACGCTGGATACACACAGTGAAGATAAACTACAGTGATTGGCCACGACTTTTGTGACTGCGGTATCCAAGTTTCGACTGGATGTCAACACAGGCAAGACGGTTTCTTACTTTCAGCCTTCTCTAAGCAAAAGTGTTGCTCCTGCGTCTGTGCCCGAAGTTTGCATCAATGGAGATGTCAGTAGCTACGCAGACTTCTACTCGAATAGAAACTTGTCGACACATTTGTCCGCGGACTGCTAGTTATGAGCTCGCATCGCAAAGACTAGTTTTGCTTTCGGACACCTTAAAATACGTGGTTGGAAGAACCACAGCCTGTAGCCGAGCACTAAGCTCTTTGTCTACCGTTCAGTGGTGCTGTCTATACTGTTGTACGGTTGTGAAACATGGGTACTGTATCAACGGAGCGTGCACTATCTGAGCCGTTTCCATTTTCTATTTCTAAGACGCATTTTGGGTATTCGGTAGTCAAATGTGGTTCCGAAGACTCAGGCACTATGGTGAGGTGACAAGGACGGAATGGAAACTCAGTTGATCCTGAATCAGCTTCGTAGGCTAGATCGGCGTCCCTCGGGTGGGTGACAACCGTATTCCAAACAGCTGTTATACTTACAGGTGAAATCAGATGGGCGAAATCCTGGTGGTCAGAAGCTGAGATGTTAGAATGTTATCCAGTTAAGTCTTTCGCGTTTTAATGATGAACTTAGATGTTAGGAAGAGTTAGCGTTGAATCGAACGGTCTGGAGAAATATGATCCGGATCGGCGTCTGCTAGTTCAATGAGCAACAGCTGCGCAGTAGTGAACGAAACCGCGTTGTACACAAGGGAACTGTTGGTGTCATAGGTCGTGGTGACATGACTATACGGCGTTGTGATGTGTGCGGCAGCGAATGCGCTGACCATTAGGGATTAGTAGGTACTCAACCTACTCACAGTACACCGTCGACCTAGAGGAAACGAGTACTTTGGGCTCAAGTAGGTTATGTCGGTTATACCCGTTTATTCGCTCGTATCAGCGAACGAATACCGTGGCTTGGCCACTAATTCGCTTTTCTTTCCAGAAACCTGAATGTCTGTGACCTTCCACTCTCCCTTTTTTAGCTTTGTCGGTGTACCGTATGGTGAACGTATTGTCTGTACACTTTGTTTTTCCCCCATATCCTCTCTAGAATACACTAACATGGTCTCCTCTACTGGAATATTTCTTGCATTGTATTTTCGATATTTTTCTCCGTTCAACTCTTTTCATTAGAGTCTCTCCCCTCTTATTTCTCGAGAGATAGGGGTTTCAATTTCGAGATAGCCTACGAATTGGCTAACCAACATTGACCGGCTGGACACGAATGCCCCATTCATACAAATCCTGGTCTTATTTATTTGGGTCTACACTGGATACACGAGTGTGGGTGGAACCGCAAGTGATGCAACGCAAACCACTAGTGTTGATGGTTAAGTGCAAGCATCCTTTGTCTTAGGTCACTGTGAGAGGCTATTCTGTTTCGGATGTCTCCAACCATGTCTTAACCAAACTTTGTCAAGTGCCCGCCTGTAATGACAGGTTATAACCTCATTATGGTTTAGCACGGGCCTGTAGCCTACCTTCATCGGGCTAAGCCTGTTAATCAGTTAGTCACGATTCGCAATTTTCACACTACTGAGACCTGTACCGTAAGACTGAGAATGACAGTTAATCCAACATTTCATGTAACCATCCAATCTATGCTCAAACATCATTCCATGATCGCAAGCGTGATGTCTGCCAAGTGACAGAAACCAGCAGTAAACAGAACAGCAAGTGAATAGAAAGCGATAGAGAACAGACTGTACTTGATTTGCTGAACGTGTCATGCAGGGTAAACGGACGATGTCTCTGGTGAGAAAGGATATGACTTTTCTGAGCGCGGTCTTGTTAAAAGGATGAACCTGAATACCTTCTATGGCTAAATCGCATAACACTGAAGGACTAAGTTTGGTATTTCATAACCATAACTCCCTGCTGGATTTATCAATACGGATGTAAGAAGTAAACATTGCGTAATTGTGCTTAACCGCTAATTTCTAACAGTTGTTGACCTCTTTTTGAGCATCGTAATTGAATTACCATAAAAATGTTGGGGTCTAAGTAGGGAACCTTCTAAGGCAAAGGTAGGTGATCTCGAATTTATCGCTGGAAAGCAGCGTAGGTTTCGTAAAGGAAGTTCACAAGTAACGAATCTTTTGACTGTTCGTAACTTTTTGACAGAGGATATCAATGCTGTTGCTGTGACCTTTTGAAGACGT